>VHZZ01026834.1:7439-19821 GCA_009801015.1 Silene noctiflora | reverse complement strand
ACATGGCCGATTTTATCCATGACCTAGCAAAACACAGGTCAATCTTATCGGCCCAGTTAAAGAAAAATGCTGCTCCATGGAACCAGAAATGCACAAAGGCAATAAGGGAGTTAAAAGTCATTACAAAAACTCTCCCAGCATTGACGATTCCATCTACGGGAAAAAGAATTCTACAAACAGATGCAAGTGATTGCTATTAGGGCGCCATCCTACTTGAAGAAGATGAAAATGGCAGTAGGCAAATATGTGGCTACAAGAGTGGAGCTTTCAAAGAAGGCGAAAAACACTACCATTCTACTTACAAAGAGATTCTTGCCGTAAAAAGAGGTATTGAGAAATTCGAGTTCCATCTTATCGGCCAACATTTTCTCATAGAAATGGACATGTCGTCATTCCCAAAAATGATACAATTTAAGCAAAAAACTCTTCCYCAAGCACAACTACTTCGATGGGCAAGTTGGTTTTCACAGTGGAAATTTGATGTCAAGCACATCAAAGGAAAAGATAATTTCCTTCCATATTTCTTGTCAAGAACTCAACGTCAAATTTCGTCAATCATCCCAATGATTTATATGATCAATCTGGCAGAACCGGGAAAAGAATCACTAGAATCTTTCGTAAGTCATATACCTCAAGCCCTGCAAGAAATCTTCTCAAAAGGGTCCTAACAACCAGGAGCATTGAAATTCTCCATAGACTCCTCATCTTGTACGTCCATAGATATGGATTAGATCAGGACCCCCTCCTTGGTCTACCTTTCCATCCGATGTATCCATTCCTTACAACCATCGACCTACATCCAAGGCATTACAGAAAGTTTCACCCTGAAGCTTATCTTCTGCTTTGGTATCTTGCTGAAGTACACACTATCGGAGTGCTCATAGAGAAAGGCCCAATGTTACAATATTTGGCCAAATGTCTTCTGACCAAAAGAAGACCCCACTACAAATTACTGTACAAGTGGTTAACGTTGTTCCAAGACACCACTCGGTGGCAAGAGAGTATCCGAGAAAAAGGTCATACAATATTTGTCACATTCAAGATCACTATCTTCCAAACCCAAAAGGATAAAGAAGTCCAAATAAATCGAAGATATGATGCTCAAATCATGGCAGGATATAAAACATCAGCATTTAAGGAAAAACGTTTTCAGAAGATAACACGTGAACTAGCAACTCTCAACGGTGTAGAAGAATCAACCATCGACAAAAGACTATTTTGCTCACTCACAGCAAATTGGCATCATGCTGACACGTATCCTCCAAACTTCGTCCAAGAAATCAGAAAAACGCTACATGGCTTTCATAACCAGTACGCATGGCCCAGGAGTAATTATGACCACCCAGTATACAGAGTTGATGGACAACCACATACATTCCAAAAATATATTCCGGGTTCAAAGATATACATCACTGAGTATCTATCCAGAAGTGAAGAAAGTGATACTGATGACAGCGACAACTCCATGTGAACACCGCCCTCTTTTGGGAGAGAGGGGAAATCAAGACAATAAAATGTAAATAAATAAATAATATTACCATTAGGGTAATTATGTAAAATAAATGACTAGGTAAATAGTTTGCTAGGTGTCATGAGGTTAGGTTGCTAGGTGTAAGCATAATAGACTACATAAGTGTCTTAAGGGAAATGCAAAGTGTCACACCAAAAGGTACAAGGTATATGATGATACTTATCATGTATCCTCATGAAACTAGTAGATTAGATGGATGACCAAAATTTCAGAAAAATTAGGAATGAGGATTGAATCTACCTACACCTATTGGGGTCTAATCCAGACCGAATGATCTAGTCTAATCCATTTTTTCGGACCAAACCTAAACTTGCTCAACTTTGTCTACTATTACGGTGGTTAAGAACAAGAATTAATTTAATTGGTAAAAACTCTCTTACATAAAATTAAGAATTCGATTCTCAACCATGACATAAGTATACTCATTTTTTTAAAAAAATAAAACCGATTCTACCGTGATCTCATATCTTAAATGATACACCCACAAGACCAACCATCCTCTCCAAGTGTCCAACATCTATCGCGATCGACATCATCATAATTTATAATTCATACTTCCTTCCATCCAAATCAAAGGTAACACTTGTTTTTTGGCACTATTTATGATCGTAAGAAATTTTTTATATTAATCTTAATCTACAAGACAAAATATAAGAATATCAAATTTTTATAATTTTTAATAATGTGTAACAAAAAATATTCACGTTGCAAAATGTGTCTCGACAAGTGAAATAAACAATAGTTAGCTTTGATTTAGATGGCAGAAAGTAATAATTCATTAATCTGAGCAACATCCCCTTTCACAACCACTAGTTTTAATCCCGTTCAAAAAATATACGGCTGACTTTTAAATCCGTATAGAAAAATACATGAATTAATGTTATTATTAGAATCAAGATGAATAAAAGTAGTAATAATAATAATTACTCTCATGCCAAATAAATTTTAGCCCAATCTTCTATTATACTTTATCTGAATTTCTTATTTTACTCTTTGCCAAATAAACTTGACAAATTATGTAAAATGTTTAGTTTTGTAATATTTTGATTTTTCATATTTTTCCCGAATTATTTTATATTCTTATGTTTTTTTATATTATAATAATAAAGAGTTATGAAATTTATTAACTACTAACGAAACAAAGTTTCATAATTAGAATACTAGAATAAGAAAGAAACAAGTAAGAGAGTAATTAATCTTTGTAAAGATCATGGGGGACCTACATCTTCAACTTTTTTCTCAACTAGTTTTAATCCCGTGCAAAAAAATACACGGGTTAACTTTTAGATAACATACAAAATATGGTAGTTAGTACGATAATTAGACGTCATATTCAGAAATGAAATGATGTTAAATAATCTAAGGCAAGTTTGTGGCCAACTTTAGAAAATGAAAAAAAAAAATTCTTAAATCAGGAACCAATCAAAATTTTTTAAATGACTTAGCTTTAATAGTAAGGAGATTTTTAAATTTCAACAACCAATAGGAGAAAGCTAAATTTTTATCTTTTATACATGGAGGATTCTCTAAAAATTTCCACTTTTATTGAGTTTTGTTACCTTATCATTTTTACTCTTAAATCACATTTTTAATTCATTACCCAAACTTATTGTACCAATAATTGTATTTTTACGATACGTGTTGAGATCCGCTAGAGTTTATTTCCTTTTTTATTTATACTCATAAATATTTTCCATTAAAGGTAAGAAAATAACTCCGCCCGATCCCAACCCGTAAAACATATATTTCGAGAGAAAGATACGTGTTAAAAAAGATTTGAAGTGGAGATACGTCTGAAATTCGAATCACACATATATAGAAGTTAAATAAAGGAAGCAAGGAAAGAATAACTCAATTTCAATTGCGCAAATACCAAATTTCAAAAAAAATGGAGAAATTCCCAGTAATTGATCTAACCCCATACCTAGAATGGCAGAAATGTCGCAATGCAACAGCTGAATCTGTTATTCACCAATTATGCGGCGAGGTAAGCCGAACATTGAAGGAGACAGGTGCTTTATTAATAAGGGATCCTCGCTGTACTGTCGACGATAACGACACTTTTCTGGATATGATGGAGAAGTATTTCGAGCAGCCATCGGAATTTAAACGAATGCAGGAACGACCCGAATTACATTACCAGGTTGGGGTGACTCCTGAAGGAGTTGAAGTTCCGCGGAGTTTGGTGGATGCAGAGATGCAGGAGAAATTGAAGGGTATGGTGCTGGAGAGTAGGCCAATTATGCCCAAGGGTGCGGATCCTAAGTGGAGGTATATGTGGAGGATTGGGGATCGGCCGTTGAATACCAAGTTTGTTGAGTTGAATGCTGAGCCTGTTATTCCGAATGGGTTTGATGGGTGGAAGGAGAGGATGGATTCTTGGGGGTGTCAGATGGTTAATGCTATTGAGGTTGTTGCTGAAATGGCTGCTCTTGGGTTTGGTTTGCCTAAGGATGCGTTCACTGAATTGATGCACCAGGTTGTTGCATTAAAAAGTTAGATGAGACGGTCTTACATATGAGACCGGCTTATTAGAATTTGATTGTTTGTTTCTTGTTTTGGTTTAACTAAGGATGCATTCACTGAGACTGATATATTTGGTGGTCTCACATGTGATACCGTCTCATTAGAATTTGATTGTTTCTTTGTTGTGGTTTAACCAAGGATGCATGTGAGACTGATATATTTGGTGGTCTTACATGTGAGACCGCGTCATTAGAATTTGATTGTTTGTTGGTTTTGGTTTAACCAAGGATGCATTCACGTCTTTGATGCTATAAGGTGGTCTCATAAAAACTTAGATGAGACGGTCTTACTTGTGAGACTGATATTTGGTGGTCTCACATTGTGAGGACCATCTCATTACAATTTGATTGTTCCTTGTTTTGGTTTAAGGATGCATTCACTTCTTTGATGAACCAAGTGATTGCATAAAAACTTAGATGAGACGGTCTTACATTTGGGTCCCGTCACATTTTGATTGATTGTTCTTCTGGGTTACCCAAGCATGCATTCACTTCTTTGATAAGGTGGTTGACCCCTCTTCATAAAAACTTATATAAGACGGTGTTATATATGAAACCACGATATGAAATGGATTTAATGGTTTCACGTGTGAGAGAATATCATACAAACGCATTGTTTTTTAAGAAGTTGATTGTTTCTTGCTTTGCAGTGGCCTCATTTGCTAGCTCCAACAGGGAGCGATCTTGCTCGACATGGCCAGAAGGGAGTTGTATTTGCTGGATATCACTATGATCTTAACTTCTTAACTATACATGGGAGAAGTAGGTTTCCTGGTCTGAATATTTGGCTCAGAAACGGTGAGAAGGTCGAAGTGAAGGTTCCTGTAGGATGTCTTCTTATTCAGACAGGAAAGGAGGTAAATTAAACCAAGAATCTTCTGCCTTCTATCAATTGGATCTGTGCTGTCTACTGTCAAGCAGTTAGGCTAACCATTAATCAATTGCATGTACTAGTTATATCATACTGCAGTGATAAGCATGTTACTCATGACACTTGGTGTGTCAGACTGCTATTTTATGAACAACACTCATGTTATTGGCTGAAAGCCTGAAAATGAAGTGTCAAACTTTCATATCCATGTTCTATTGCCGATTGTCAGACACACGGGTACATGAGTGACTAATTGTTGGAGTGACATTCAAGAATTACTTATAGAAATAGTTGATGTTTAATTGCATATTTGAACCAAGAATAACTAAAGAAGAAAGCACATTCGTAGTTGTTTTGCCACTGCCTAGAAGAATTGTTTCGTACTATGTGTGATTTTTCTTATTCTCTAATACACCTCGTTTGGATGTGAGTTATCACGTACCTGTTATCCTAGCAACCTTACACATTTGTAAAAGTATTTAATATTGATGATTTACTGTTGAGCCTGCAGATAGAATGGCTGACGGCAGGCGAATGCATTGCTGGCATGCATGAGGTCGTTGTTACAGACCGCACTCTTGAAGCAATAAAATTAGCATCTGAACAAGGACGGAGTCTTTGGAGAGTATCTTCAACTGTGAGTGGACATATTCATGTTGTTTGCTAATGTTATAACGCTTTCAGTCAGTCCTCAATTGGGTACACTTTGTAATTTGGAAAGAAGGCATGTTTTTGTATCTGTCTCTAACAATCGTCTGTACTTTATGTTGTCCAGTTATTCGCACATATAGCATCAGACGCGGTACTTAAGCCATTAGGCCATTTTGCTGACAGTCCACTCGCAAGCATGTACCCTCCCATGTGCACAGGGGAATTTGTTGAAAAAGAGCTTGCCGTGATTAATCTAAAAGGAAATGGCGGGAGGCCTTCAGCACCATCCTAGTAATTTCGTCCTGAGAATTTAACCAGTTGTAACTCAAAAGACGTCTTACGACTGTGATATTATGCAAACATGACTGTAACATGAACAAGAGGTTCTGTTGTTATTGTTCACCTTATGTAACCACCTCAAGGCTATAAGATCTTTAATTATATTATATTTAGTTGTATCCTCTTTCTGCAAAATTGTTGAACCAAAAACAAATGGTTTACAATGTTTCTGTTCTTTGTGTTTCAGAAGCCAAGAATTTACGGATCAAAATTGTTCCCTCCTTTTTTATTACCTTGTGAATTTTACCTTTAGTTAGCAATATAGTATATTGTTTGGATGTGTTTTTTTGCATGATAATGCTGCTGTGACTTGTGAGTTATGATGAAGGTGCATACTTGCATGAATGTGTCTCATCCGTTAATAGTCTTCAACTCCCAGGATTCCTCTTGAATTTATCTTTACATTGGAGTTGAAGGTTTTCAATTTTAGTTGTACTATTAAGCTGTCTCCTGAAAAGTCGTTTGCCAACTCGATGAACTGATACTTTAGATCTTGTGCAGCTAATACCTTGAAGAGAAGCAATGTCGACCTTTAGCCCTATCCTGCCAACTGGTACTTGCTAGTTGCTGCAGTGTCGACAAAGCTCTGGGACAACAATCCCATCTGAACTTTTACGGTTACCTTTTGTTTGGATGGAGAGATGTAGAAGAAAAAAGAGAGAAAAGAGAGGAATATTCCTTGGGAGGAGACGATTACCGTCTGTCACAATAATGCATATAAGGAGATAGCTTAATGACTCCACTCTTAACATATTCCTTGTGCTTCTTTCTTGAGGCACATTGGCAGCCTCTGATGTTTTCCCCAGCTTCTATGCATCTGTATAAGCATTAAACATAGATTAATATGAATATTTAGTCTATCAGTGACCCAGTCGAACACATTTTTAGAATATTTGCCAGAAGTCTTCTTTGTCAACATTAAATATTATCACATCTCCTTCAAGTTGATGGGGTAGTTAGCAATTTGTGTTATTATATCTCTTTGTGAATTATCTTTTGGTCTGGAAATACTACTTTTGCCTGATGTACAGCTTAAGACAGATGTTCAAGTCAACTTGCAGCTCTGGTCAAACATAGCAGAGTATGATCAGTTTTTCCACAGGAAGGAATAATGAACTTCCAGTACCTTCGCGGTGCAAAAGAGAGTGATTCTGTGTCAAAATCCGTCTCTCGAAACCCGTCTCAGGCAGTGGCTGGCGGGATTTTTCAGCTTAACACTGATGTGATGGCTTTTCGCTATCTTGTGGACACTGTAGATCCCTGTAACTACAACCCTCAGCTACGCGACAAACTGTGTGCATTTCCGGCCTTTTGTTAATTACTGCTAGTTATGATCGTCATATGTTATTTTGCATTTCTGTTGACTCAACTGTATGTGATTCTAATATTGTCTAGTAGTGGGTTTGTAATGCCTGGTACATCCGACTTCTTGTCTTGCAACTCTTGCCATAGGCAAGAAGTCTTGGAGGCGTTGGGATGTTATTATATTTTACCATAGATTATTTTTGATTTCCAGTGGCTCACAATACTGTTACTGATTCGTATACTATGAGTAACAGTGGGTGGATGTAATCATTGATTAGAAGCAGTTATCATTGTGAATCATTTAGGAAGAACCTCCCCTTACTTTAACAGTTTAATGCCACGTGCATCCAATGCCCTTGTCTGCTATAGGCAGGAAGTCGGGAACCTTGGAGTAATGTTGCTATTATCATATATGTTCCTATTTTTCTTTTGCACAGAAATCTATCATTAGTATTAATGAAACTTATATAAGTTGCTTGGACAGGGATACCATGAGCCAAGACATAATGTTGCAGGTGAAGGAGACTTTGGACAAGCTCTGCGATTACTTTGGTTGGCCTTACGACCAAACTACCAACGTCTCCTTAACTGTAGCTCATCTTTCTTCAACTTGTATTACTCCTAAGATATTCAAGTATGTGTTATACTACTTATACATATAAGCTTGTGTTTACACTTTTTCTTTATACAGAAAGATGAAGAAGTTAAAGGCCATAAGTTTGCCAAAGATTTTCAAGCAGTCTTGGAAGAATTTCGGAAGGCTCTGAATCTTGCCATTGGATCTTC
Source organism: Silene noctiflora (assembly GCA_009801015.1). Classification (NCBI taxonomy): domain Eukaryota; kingdom Viridiplantae; phylum Streptophyta; class Magnoliopsida; order Caryophyllales; family Caryophyllaceae; genus Silene; species Silene noctiflora. The sequence continues at coordinate 11,813 of VHZZ01026834.1, read as the reverse complement.
AGTCTCTAAGAGTCAAAGCCCGTTCGAGACTGCTGCAGCTGGGATTGAACAGATCAACAATTCTATTGTAGAATACCAGACCCTTGTTGATGCCATTGGCACATCTAAAGACACTCCTGAACACCACAAGAAGCTGTTAGTTTCAGTAAAACTCTTGGTATTTGTTACTGGTCTTCTGAACTTTAATTAATTTATGGAGTACAATGGTACTTTGACTCTTTACTTACGGTGTGGCACTTAACGACTCAAGGACGTGGGTATGCAATCTGTACTTGCTCCTTGGCAATCTGTCAGTTCTACTATAAGAGGCAAGAAAGAGGTCTGCATAACAAACTTAAAGAGAGGACTGTATATCTAGTATTTAGTAATATATGAAATAATTTGAAGTCTTATTTCTCAATTATCTATTTATTTCAGTCAAAAATATACCTAAATACTTCAAATTATAGATATATTTTTATTTTGGAGTCGAGTCCATACACATGTATCTTCAGTTTAAGACAGGGTCCTCGTGCGTAAAATTAAGTCCATCTTCAGCACTCATAGCCGAGTTCAAGTACCATAGGTTAGGGAAGATATTATACAATAATTGATATATGGTGGGTTGGTCTGCTAATTTGAGTTAACTGATGAATTGGGCTGTTCTGTTGATTTGGGTTAATTGGTGAATCGGCAGGCAAGAGGTGAAGTGTAATATAATGACGCTAATGCTCGATACTTTCCCCAAAATCAAAGCCCTTGGTGCACTTGAACAAAGAAGCTTTCTTGTAAAGGCATCCTCCACTGTCAAATCCAGGGAAAGAGTTGCAAAAATGAAAAAGGTTCTTAAGAGATGGTGGAAGTCTGATAATCCGTCTCCTGAGGTATCTGTAAGCCGGATCACTCTATACGAACGATTAACTAATCCACCTGTCTAATTGTCCATTTTGATGTGTTTAGTCGACAGTACAGTCATTATCCATTTATTGCTTCATTTTCTTATTACATAAAATGGTCTTAATTCTGAACTACTGAGTAAAATGAGACTTCTTCCAGGAAGGAAAAAATAGTGAAGCTGCTAGGCTTGCTAACGATTTTCAAGTAGCGGTACAAGAATTCCAGAAAGCTCAACTGCTGGCCTCAAAGCGTTCAGCTAATAACAAATCATCCTCAATGTAAATGTCTACGACAATTTGTTATTATCATTTGACAGAAGGAAGCAAAACACTAGTTTAAGATCCCCATATTAATTAATCTTTCTGTTGTATTCTCATTTCTTTGTAATCCTCGCAGTTTGATTGAAGGAACAGACCATGACACTATGGAGGCTCACCCTTTCTTATTTGAGCAAAACTGGTGAGACTTTGAATTTTGATTGTAACTCTTTTTTTCACTGCAAATCCATATGCCGGTAAAAGCATATGGATCGACAATGGAAACCAGATACTTTGAAAGGACCTTTTTTTTTTTTTTTTTAGTATATACCTTGAATGAGGATATATAGTGAACTGGTTTAAGCGATAAGAAATACGCCCTTTGTCCCAATCATTTGTTTGCCTTTTTTTTTTCTTTGACCGGGTATCGTAATCAAAGGCAAACAAATGACTGGGATGAAGGGCGTAGTAGTAAAGTCAATTGACTGGGAATCTGGGATACATGAATGTACAACACAAATCAACTTGAGTTTTCTTTGAAGGATGTTATGCCAATATAGGTTTTGAAGGATTTATAGTTTTAGACTGACCAGCGGCCGTGAAATAAATAACCAATGAGCTGAAACTATCTTTGCAGGCAAGAATCAGTCCTTCCCGAAATGGAATTCAGTGAAACCGTGTTTGAAGAATGGATTCCGAGGTTTAAGGAGGTAGAAAACCAAGTTGAACAAGTTTATGTAATCGTAGACACCATAATAGATCTTGCATATCTCGCTCACGAGCAGGCAATAGACATTGGTAAGAAGCAACTACTTGTTCACAATGTAGGCACTAGGCATGTTGTCACTCGTACTATTTCACAACAATCTCCGCGTCCAATTGCAGATAATGTTGATGCTAGAATTGAGGCTTCCCATGCCACAACAAGCAAATCCAAGCCGAAAATTCTTGCGGCTTCTAGTAGAAGCGTAAGATCATGTCCATCTTGGGTAAGTTCGGCTTAAACATCTGGTTTCCTTCCTTTACTTATTACGGTTGAATCAGAGGTAAAGCTATAAATTCCGGTGTTTAATGTTGCTACATTCTCAGGTCTTGTGGCCAATACCTCTATTTAAACAAGAACGTTGCATTTGACCATTAAATTATACTCTCTCCATCCAAAATTTTACACCCCCTTTACGGCTTTACCTATATATAGGTGGTCTCGCTGTTGAAGGAAAACACAGAAAATTCCCTCCACAGTTACCATTCTCTGATGCAATAGGATCGACTGTTAGATTTGCAACTACAATAGATAAGACTCTTAGCATCTCTTGAGGTTTTTTATCCTCCCCACACACTCGTAAAGGGGTAAAGTTGTCTTAAAGGCAACGTATTATGCGTGCACGAGGAATCGGTATATTATCATACTTATAGTAGTGTTATTTCCTACACCAGTTCAATTAACATGCTAAACCATTTATGCTTTCTCTCTTCTTGAATAGTGTTGGTGGCTGCTGGCTATTTTGACGATCGTAATCCTCGGAATCTTGCTTATCCTGATCTTATAGACCCACAGCTCCACATGGTACAAAACGTGAAATAAGAGAACGGTTTTCACTATCATACATATTCATCGTATTTGTTTATCTTTCTATATTAAGAATGGTTATAATGGTTTTTTTTATTCACTTGTCAATGTGAAATTGACTTTGGGAACAAAACGTGAAATTGAGGTAATAAGCCAATAACATGATACAGATTTTCCTTAAATGGAGCACTCCATGTATAAGTGTCCGTCTTCAATGAGAATTTGTGTTAAATTAATGGGGTTAATTTTACTGTTGATAACCCGTAGCAATGTCAAAACGACACAAATAATGAAGAGATAGATATCACTATGGTTTATGTCCGACATAAAGTTGCTAATTCCATAGGATCTAGACGACTAAACGCCAAAACATTTGAAAGTTGACGATACATCAACTTATCTTAATTTTTTAACATCCGATTATCCAAATCTGATCTGATATCCTGTTTGGAAAATTGAATATCCGATTACGTTTTGACTTTTCGGATATCCAATATCCAATCTAAAACATGTAAATTTTCACGTTTTTAGCTGATGGGCTTGTGGCATCAGAAATATGGACTCCAGAAATCGGTAAATTATATCCTACTCCCATACACCTCATGGTAGTTATTTATAGAAAAAAAAAAGAGAAAAAAAAATAAACTATCCCCTACATCTTTTCCAGTACCTTTTTTTCTTCCTTTTCTAAATTACTCAATTTATTTATCTAATATAAAATCATATTAAATTCATTAAATTCAAAATTTTCATTTATTTGTATTTGAATTTTATTAAATTTATAGTTTATAATCATCAAGTCAGAACGTCATATTTACTAAACTCAAAAGTATCATAGGATGAATATCACATTACAGCATCATATTCATCAAATTACATTATCATATTCATTAAACTCGAAGTGAATATAATAGTATCATAGGATGAATACCACACTAGATATTACATATTCATCAAATTACATTATCAAACTTAAAGTGAATATAATAGTGTTAGATAGTGAATATCATACTATCTAACATGTATTCATCAAGTTATATTAGCGTATTCATTAAAATCAAAATGAATATAATAGTGACTTAGGATGAATATCAAACTCAATAACATGTATTCATCAAATGAAATTATCATAGTCACTAAATTGTAAGTGAATATAATAGCATATGATGAATATCACACTCGAAACCATAAGAATTTAATCATGGATAATAAGAGATAAAATATAAATTTTTTATTTAATTTACATTACAATATAACTTTTAGGGTTTGATGTAATTCAACACTTACCTGATAAGTTGGAAATTAATCTTATTTATTAAACAACAACCACAGTGCCTATGTGGCGCTATGTGGTTGAAAGTCAATAAGTCAAAACATCTTTTTTCTTCCCTRATTTTCAGGGGCCACGTTCTATAGATCAATTAATTACAAAGCATTGCTATTCAAGAAGCAACAGGCTAAACTTTTGCAGAAATTTACCATTCAAATGATTTATTTATGATAAATTAATAAAAATCTTTATTCAAAAAGATAATGACATAAAAATAAAAAAATAGCAAAACCAACAAACGAAAAAAATTCCCACTGCTGCAATGTAAAAATTTCCAGTTTGAAAATAATGTAAAAGGTTTTAGATTTAGATTAAAACAAATGTAAAATCTCTACTGTAAA
>VHZZ01026829.1:14374-24469 GCA_009801015.1 Silene noctiflora | reverse complement strand
GGACCCGTTCTATGGTTGGGATGCTAAGACCGAGAGGTGGGTGTCTAAGAACCTAAACAATCGAACAAAGTTAATTATCTTATGCATATCTTTATCATCTCTAGTATTTGCATGTGGAACCGAACCCCTAGACGACTTTTACTATCATTGTTACATCTCATTTACATATTATTTTATTTAAAGTTTTATTTATAGTTTTATACCCAAATCAAAACTTGTAAAACCTAAGATCGACCTAAGTTAAAATTCACCCCATAACAACTATATAAGCAACCACCGAGCTCTCTATGGATTCGACCCCTTAATACTACATTTATTTGTTTTACCAAAGGGTATTTTTTCATAGGTGTACGATAGCCTATCAAGTTTAGTTCTAATGATAATTGCATTCGTAAAGTTGTGGACCTAGTACTACTAAGTTGGTCATCGCGGTTATGAAATTAAGAGTGGGATGTGTAATGCATAAGGCCCTTGAAATGTTGTTATCCATTTAGGTGATATCAGTACCGTGTCTACGGGATTGTACAAAAATGTGATGCGTGTCAATGTGATAATCATGTTCCACACTACAGTGCAATTGTTTGGCGACTTCGCCTGTTATTAGGGAAAAATAAATGCTTATGAAACGAAATTTGGAATACCATGTTATATCATGTTTTGTTTTAATTGTGTTGTGATGACGCCTATAAGGCCGGGAGTTTGTCTTGAAAATGGTTATTCGATAGTGTACTAGCCACCTCAGGAGTCTATCTACATTCGTGTACTAGAATAAGTGACCTTGAAAGCGATTTTGGGAACAATCTAGTTCTGCCAATTACACTCGGCCGAGTACCGTTGGCTCGGCCGAGTGACCACCCTACTCGACCGAGTGATCACCCCACTCGACCGAGTGGCTTGTTGTGGCCCTTGTTTTGTTAATATTCGACCAAATATTGGGTGTCTACTCTTGTTTCCCGGTGTATATTAGCTAACTTGTGTCGGATGGATATGTGGACCCCATATGGATGAGACCTCGTGAATTATTTACGTTTGACCAGGTTATGCGGCTTTTACTTGTTAAGAATGAGATTTTAATGAAAGTTGTTCGTTTGGCATGTATAACTGGATGAGAAAATGATGTGACAATTGTGTGTGGTACACGTTGATTGCCATGATGTTATTTCGCAAAAGCAAGATGATAATGATATTTATGTTGGTTGTTGGTTACCAAATGTGTCATGTAGTGGTTATTTTCATGATGGTATTGTGATCTTTCGTATAAACGGAAGTGTTGATGATGAATGGGAACGGATGCGGTAACACATGTGTGATCGATCATGTGGTGTATTTGACGCGGTATATGCGTGGCATGGTAGTTGGAAATGGAAATGTTGAGCGTGGTTGAGTCATATAACAAGAAGTTTGCATTGCTTGTTTGTTTCATGGAGTCCACATATCCGTGATTGATGTGAATGTATATGAATGTATGAGATTTGACGTGATATAGTCATGTAATAATAATAATCAAGTTATACCCCGCGATAGATACGTATACATATAACCAACCTGAGTTGAGAGTTATTTATGGGATTAGAAATTGGAACCGGGAGTTTGACCTTGTACTTCACCTTTTTGGGAGGCTTGTATTATGTGGTATCATATCGATATAATTTTGACTATATGAGATTTGATTATGGATTTGCAAATAATAAACAATAGTATTAAGCCTTGAACATGGTCATTTGTGAAATTTGGTAATGAGCGTATGAGAGCACTTTATGAGGTTTGTTAGTTGAACTTCGAGTCGAAGTTCTCTTTTAGGGGGAGTGAATATAAAAATGCGTAAATTTAGGAAAAGAGGAAGTACGGAATGTGAGAAAGTAATGAGAGTTGAACAAAGAACCTTGGGATGAGTGTGAAGCTTAGAAAGAGCGTATACGGTTGATAGACATGTGAGACAAGAGAGAGTACATGAGAATCAGGGTTGAGACTCGAGGAGACTTAAGGAAATGAGAGAATATGGCGAACTTCGAGGACGAAGTTCATTCTAAGGAGGGAAGATTGTAATAACCCGTATTTTATAATTACATATTTTATTTTGAGTTACGAATTTTGTTTAAGACGGAATAATAAAATAATAATGATAATAATAATAATACACAATATATGTATTATACTCCCACCTACCATCCTACCCTTATATATACTCCACCTCACCTTATCCACCCACCTTATCCACCCACCTTATCCTTGTACTACATCATTTCCACCACAAAAATATGAGGAGATGAAGAGAGAAAAGAGAGGATAAGAAAGAAGAGAAGAAAAGAGAGAAAGGAAGCATTTTGTCCCTCCGCCTTGAGGTAAGACCGTCTTATACTAGCGTTTATATTATTTAATTTATACCATTGATCCAGCTCGACGTTGACCCATCTTAGGACCGTCATTGACCACCCTTTTACCATCGTTGACCACCCAAAAAGAGGTTTACGGAAGTAGATCTAGATTTATAAAGGTTGTTTTGCATCCGTCTTAAGACGGATTTTTGATACGGTTTTTGTGGCTGCCTTAGAAGATGCTTGGGTGGGTTTTGTGGAGGGTTGAGTGGAGAGTCCAGTGGTGGTCTTGGGTAGCGGAATGGGTGGACATAGGTGGTAGAAAATTGGGGTCAAAAGAAGGCTGTCGGTTTGTTTGTGGTTGTTGTTAATGCTACGTGTTATTGGTGTTGTACCTGTTACTATTTGTTGCTACCTTGGCGGTTTTCGTGGTGGCTAATGGCGGCTGATGGTGGTGGTGACCACGGTGGTGGCCGTGTGGTGTGTAGTTGTGCGTTGTTGTTATTGTGTCGGTTGTTGCTTGGGTGTTATTGTTGGAGGTTGTGGGTGTCGGGGTAGGGCGTGTAGGGCCGTCGTGGGTCCACCGTGGTCAGGGGAGGCCACGGTGGTGGCTGGTGGTTGTGGGTAGTACGATAGGTGGCTGAAAAGGTGGCTAAGTCGGGTTGTTGTTGGGTTTAGTATGCTTGTGCTGGGTTTGGGTAGTTGAGACGGGTTTTTATTTAATTAGTTTTCRTATTTAATTTAATTAGATTAGTTTGTAATTATATTTAATTATCGTAATTAGGTGTCGACTTTATGGAGGAGCACATTTGTATTCGGTTGCTTTATTGTTTAGCGGGATTGCTAAAAGGTAGGTTATCCTAATCAGTTTCCGATACGGGTATACTTGTGTTGAGTTATTTGTCATTCTTGCATTTTGTGAGTCGGATTACATATTGTATATGGTATCTTGTAATGATTGGATATGTTGGAGTTGGTTGTCATTTTGGAGACGAAGGACGGTTGGAGACCGTCTTACGCTTGAGTCGCCTCTTGGAGCTTCCCACTCCAAGAGGGATGTGCACATTAATGGCTTTAGTTATGGAGGGACACTTGAGGTTGAGTCACGTCGTCTGGCAGGGGATCCGAGTCACTCTCGGGCCCGGTACCACCGGTGTGTTCGGAGTACCTTTTACGAGCTGCAGTCCGGCTGTTTTGGTGGGCGGTGCTGCAGTGCCGTCACCGGGTTGTTGGTACGTCTGGGTGTGTTCCGGTACCGGTGTGAGGTGGTTGGAGGTTATATTAGATTGCATTTCATTGTTGTACTGCATAATCATATTTAGTATGTCGTGTCTCATATTAATTATTGAAACTGACGTGTTGTGTGTCTGTGTAATTGTCACCTATTTCCGGGGTGGCCTGTGTCGATCAATATGATATTTTCAATCATATGGGGAGTAGGTTGAGTACAGGTTTTGCTTGTTGACACGATCGGGTTTTGGGCCGCACTTGTTCTCGGAGTCGAGTAGCATAGCATAGATGACATAGATAGTAGTATAACTTGTACTTATTTATTCATTTGTTTACATTTATGTAATTCACTAAACTGCTAATTGTAATAAAGGTTACTTATTGTATCTCCATAATCACTACCTCGGGAAACCGAGATGGTAACGCTTCAATTATCTTGGTCGGATAATTGGGGTGTTACACATGCACAAATTTTAAAGTGCCAATGACCCAACTTTACCTTTAGTATTTCGCCGCAGGGCGTTTGGTTTTATCATGCTTCCCCTTTATGCCTTTTAAGGGCATATTGTAATTTCATTTGGCAGGGGTAAGGCAAAATTCATTGAGATTGTTGAGCAAATGGAAAACCATAAGTGTCCTGCTTCACTCATACTTGCTAAAACGATCATGGGTTTAGATGCGCGAAGGCTAACCCAAATACGACATACATTGGTTCGACCCGTCTTCTGCAGGTATGTGTCGATCTGTTTTTATTTTTTTCGTTTTTTTTCCCGTCCTTTTTTTTCCGTCTTTTTTTTCGAACCACCTCCTTTCTTTTCAGTGGTTCAGACACATCTTTCCTGTAGTCTAATTCATTTATTTGCCTTTGTAACAAGTTTGGTTATGTGAAAGGCTTGCCTTGGTTGACCCTCCCAAAGGGAAATATCATGTGAGAAGCTTCACCTCTCATCATCAGGATTTTACTCTTGGTATGCGTGAGCCATTCTGGCGACAGAAGATTTTTGAAAATGTTGGGCTATCTATTCGATGGACCTTGCCTTGGCTTAACCTTTCTTCATTTACAGGCTTGTCTAAGACTGATAGGACAAGGCATCTTACTTTAATGGTCTTAGAGCGTTGCACTCACATATATCCAGATCGTGTGCTTCGCTAAGTTGGTCGTGAACAAAGGATACCTGCCCTTGAGCCCGTTCGAGGCCGTCCCGTGGGGCTTACTCCGGCAAGGTCTAATACTTTGATCCAATCAAAGATAAGGAGGACTATCTGGCATGCTGTTGAACCCGTTGCTTCTGTTTGGGTGTCACCGTCTTATCTGCGGTGGACTAAAGAACCTTCCCTTTAAACTAGGGAGTGGCTTCGAAAGAAGGAAGCCGTTGACATAAAACATCATGCTAAGGAGGAACAAAATCGAGCATTCTTTGCCCGAATGTTTCCAACTTCATCTGAGCCCAAGACCCGGACTGACTCGACTCTCAAGAATGACTCTTTGGTTCCAAGTGTTTGGAAGCGGTTAGGTCCAAGATGTGATAGTGGACCAACCTTGGCAGAGAGATTGGGCCCTCGACCAAGCGTGAAGGATAGGTTGGGTCCGCTTGAAGAAATGTTGGTTCCTCCGAAGAAACGGGCCCAAGTGATGATAGGTGAGACTTCGTCTCGTCGTGATGGGTCACGTGATCAGGCCGAGGGTAGCAAGAAGTAGTCGTCGACACTATTATCTACTATTACTATTATCTATTTATGTGCTTTCCTTTTCAGTTTTGTGATGGGCTTCGCCCGAAAATATTGATATTCTAATGGGCTTTGCCCGGAATTTAGAATAAATAAAAGCTCTTATTATTTATTAGAAATCCCCAGTTTCTGCATTCAAAAATTTCATTTTTGCATATAGTTTGGTTGTACCCTTAACTAAGGGTTGCCTACGTATCTGCATTCACAGAATCAAACCGGGTCCGTAGTTCGTATTTTTAAAACATTTTTGCAACGCTAGCAAAAGCTAACAACTTAAAACTTATTCCAAATACATAGAAATTCAAATATTATTTAATAACATTTGAGAATGAAACTGTGAAGGATAGTATCTCTTTAGTTGGTCCAAATTCGTAGGATTTGTGAAGTCATTCCCATCCAAATCCGCTAATCGAACGACACCTCATGTCAATATCTTCTTTACCAAAGAAGGTCTGCCCAATTTGGTTTAAACTTACCCCTTGGGTCAATAGGTAGTAAAGCTCTAACTGATTTGAGAACTAGATCACCTTCATTAATTCCTCTGGGTTTCACCCTCTTGTTGAAAGCTCTTTATATCCTTTTTCTGATAGAGTTGGACATGGCATAATGCATTCAAACGCCGTTCATCGAGCAAAAACTAAACAGTCATACCTAGCTTGAACCCAATCCGCTTCGGGAACTTGGCTCTCAAGTAAGATCCTTAGAGATGGTACCTCTAGCTCAACAGGCTGAATTGCTTCAATCCCATAAACCAAATAGTACGGGGTTGCACCCGTGGCTGTTCTAATCGAGATTTTGTACCCCCATAACGCGAAGGGTATTTTCTCCGACCATTCCTTATAATTGTCAGACATTTTTCTCAAGATAACAATGATGGTTTTGTTTGAGGCTTCTACTGCGTCGTTTGTTTGTGGTCTATATGGTGATGACTTGTGATGTTTGAGTTTATACTTTTCAAGTATAAGTGTCGTTTCAGCTTGAAAATGGGTCCCATGGTCACTGATGAATTTATGTGGTACTCCGTACCGACGAATGATGTCATTTTGGATGAACTGTGCTACTTGCTTCGCCTTTAGCACTTTCTAAGATTTGACTTCTACCCACTTCATGAAGTAGTCGATTGCAACAAGGATAAAACAATGCCCTCCTGTTCCATATGGTTTTACTTTTCCAATGATGTCGATTCCCCAGGTTGAAAATGGCCAGTGTGACGTCATGGTATATAGCATAGAAGGTGGTATATGCTGAACATTTGCGAATATTTGGCAATTCTGGCAATGCCTGACATACTTGCAACAATCTGTTTCCATTATTGTCCAATAATAACCTAGTCTCATAATCTTTCGAGTCATCATATGGGCATTCATGTGTGGTCCACACTCACCGTCATGGACTTCTTCCATTACTTTCTTGACGGTAAGCTTATCAATGCATCGCAAAAGAACGTTTTGCGCCGTCTTCTTGTATAACTGTCCATCATTGGTCTTAATGAACTGGGCCGAAAGCATCCGTAGGTCACGTTTCCCTCATGTATCAAGGTCGGGAGGGTACTCTCCTGTTTCCTTGTACTTTAGAATAGATGCATACCAAGGTTAAGTTTTATTTCCCTCGATATCATCAATTGCATTTACATAGGAAGGTGACGATCTTTGTTCGGCACATATGGGCATACTTTCAATGTGATCAGGGATGTTGATTAAGGCGGGTAACTTTGACAAAGCATCTGCGAACTGGTTTTTGTCCCTTGGGAGGTGGCCATACTTAACATCATTAAAGAATTCTTCTAATTCTTCAATTTTTTCTTGGTATGGAGCTAAACTACTGCTTTTTATTTTCCATGACCCGGCTACTTGATTGATTACTAGAGGGGAGTCTCCATGCACTAGTAATTTATTTACGCCTAAATCGAGGGCGCTGCGCAAACCGAGTAAATAAGCTTCATACTCAGTAGCATTGTTTGTGACGTTGAAGTCTAGTTTGATAGATACAGGCACATGTTCGCCTTCTAGTGAAATGAGAAGGATTCCTACTCCGTACCCCATATAACTAGATAATCCATCGAAGTACAGGTTCCATAGATCAGTTTCTATATGGATGATGTCTTCATCGGGAAACGACCAAGTATCCACTACTTCAGTTTCCTCAATTTGGTTGTCAGCAAGGAAATCAGCAACAACTTTTCCCTTGATCACTTTTAAAGGTACATTTTTTAGGTCGAACTCTGATAACATGAGAGTCCACCTCGATATTCGTCCGTTCAGCAGCGGTTTTTCAAAGAAGTACTTAATTGGATCCATTTTTGAATAAACAGTCACGCTGTAACTGAGCATGTAATGTCTTAACTTCTTCGTTGCCCAAACTAAGGCCAAACACGTCTTTTCAAGAGGTGTGTACTTTAATTCATAGGCTAAGAACTTTTTGCTGATGTAGTAAATAACTCTTTCATCTTTATCAACAGTTTGTGCTAGCATTGCCCCCATCGCGGTATCCGTGACAGTTAAATACAAAGACAAAGGCAATCCAGCCACAGGTGGGCTCAGAACTGGTGGAGAAGATAAAACTTCTTTGATTTTGTCAAATGTCGCTTGACATTGGTCGTCCCACATTTCATGTTCTCCGGCTTTCAACTTCTTAAAGATCAGTTTACATATCATTTTCAGCTTTGCGATAAAACGACTTGTCCATCGGCCCAAGAGACCTCGAATTTCTTTTTCTCGGTTTCGGGATGGGGCATTTCTATAATGGCTTTAATATTTAAAGGGTCAACTTCGATACCACGGTGGCTTACTATGTGACCCAAAAGCTTGCCAGAGGTGACCCCGAAGGCGCATTTCTGTAGGTTTAATCTCATATTATACTTCCGCAACCTCTCGAAGAATTTTCGTAACGCTTCGAAATGGCCACTTCATTCTTTTGACTTTACGATCATGTCATCGAAATAGACCTCGACTTATTTGTGCATCATATCATGTAGCAACGTCTTTTCCATTCTTTGGTATGTTTCCCCGACGTTTATCAATCTGAAAGGCACCACAGTGTAACAATAGGTTCCCCATTGCGTAGTAAACGCGGTCTTGTGCATATCTTCCCCAACCATCTTTATCTGGTTGTAACCGGCATACCCGTCCATGAAATATAATATGGCATGATTCGCGATGTTGTCAACCAAGATATCAATATGAGGTAACGGAAAATCGTCCTTTGGACTAGCTCTATTCAAATCACGAAAATCCACACATACAGGGACTTTCCCATCTTTCTTTGGTACTGGCACTACATTGGCTACCCAGTTCGAGTACTCGGACACCTTGATGAACCTGGCTCTGAATTGTTTATCGACATCTTCTTTGATTTTCAAAGACCACTCGGTACGCATGATGCGTAACTTTTGCTCGACTGGCTTGAACCATGGCTTGATCGGAATTTTGTGTTCTGCAATATCCCTATCAATTCCCGGTATGTCTTTATAAGACCATGCGAATACATCCTTGAACTCATTCAATAAGCTGACAAACCCTTGTTTCTCTGCGGGATCTAAGGTGGTTCCTATTTTGAGTACATGTGGTTCTAAGGTTGTTCTCACGTTGATCGTTTCGGTATCTTCGATTACTGAGCTTCTTTGGTCATATTGTTCTAACCCTTTAACCAAATGTGGAGGCGGTTCAAACTCCTCCTCCTCTTCTTCATCTTCAATTTGCTCCTTTCCAGTCTCATTCTTAATGTCACTACTAAAACAATTATTTTCAAAAATTGAATTGCAATGTGAATAAATCAAGTCGTAAGGAATCTGGTTCATTTTATTATTATCGATTTGAAATTGCAAAAAATGCGCCAACATCTGGACCAACTGATCAGAGGTCATTGGCGAAACGACAGAGGTACCCGAGACAGGTCTCGGAATACCAAAATTAGAAAGGGTTACATTAAAAGGCAAGACTGGGGATGGGGTGGCTTCGACACCTAGTTCCTTAGACTCAGAGTTAGGATTCTTATCAGACTCAGACTCAGAATCATAATTGTCCTCTAGCTTGAACATCTCCTTTAGGGACAATAGAACCTTCTATCGGAAATGTTGAAATAATTTATCATGGTTTTCGCTTCTAATTCTAAATCTGACATCCTCTTGGCTGATCCGAACCACCATTGGTGCTAGGCTTTCGTTGCCTTGCTTACGGGAGTAGCATTGTAATACCCGGATATTTTGGGATCCGTACGAGAAGCCTTAGGATGCGTGAGAACCATACGAGAGTAATATTTGACCTTACACTAGAGGATTAGGGTGGTGCTATGATTGTATTGGAGATGAAAGGCGGTTGGGAGTCCGTCTTCCGCTTGGGTCGCCTCTTGGAGCTTCCCACTCCAAGAGGGATGTGCAAATTAACGACTTTAGTAATGGAGGGATACGTGAGGTTGAGTCACGTCGTCTGGCAAGGAATGCGAGTCGCTCTCAGGCCCGGTACCACTGGTGTGTCAGGAGTACCTTTTACGGGATGCACTCCGGCTATTTTGGTGGACGGTACTGCGGTGCCGTCACCGGGTTGTGGGTACGACTAGGTGTGTCCCGGTACCGGTGTGGTGGAGTTGATAGTTAAGTCTCATGCATCGAGTTGTCATATTTCAGAACCGAGTTTCATTTGTCATGTCTTATATTTTTTATAATATTGAAACTGACCGTTTGTGGCTTCTATTACTTGTCACCTATTTTTGGGGCGGCCTGTGTCGATCCATTGTTGGGGCTGGTGTCCTATACAGTTAGTGCAATAACATTTAAATCTCTAAAAGGATCACAGGGTATACTTTTGTATTATTATCAGTTGGTCCA
>VHZZ01026828.1:7033-20167 GCA_009801015.1 Silene noctiflora | reverse complement strand
GAGCTTCACATAATTGTGTTGATGATGCATGTGCTGCAATGAAACTCGTGCTTGCAAAGATAGAGAATGGAAACGACGATGTTATTCCTGTGGCTCAGCCTGATGTAAGTTGAAATATACTTCCCTCTGTTTTTTTAGATGTCGTTCTCACTTTTTGAGACACTCATTCTCTCTTTAATCTCTCTCAAAATATCAGAGTAAATATCACGAAATGTTTACTCATATGAAATCTCTTTTCATGAGGAATTTTGTGGTGTAATCTAATTTTCATAATATATTTTTGTAGAAATTAAAGCCAAAGGCTGACTTTGAAAAACAAAACGTCATATAAAAGAAACGGAGGAAGTATGTTGGATGAAACCAAGTTTATCACTTCTTGTCCATGATATACTTGTCAATATGTCAGGTACCAGAAGTGGAAAAGGCCAAGCTTCTTGTGCACAGAATTCCTAACGATTTAGCTAGTGAAGAACTGAAGCATGTGATTTGCGGGGACTTCACAATTGAAATTCAGGTTTGTCCAAGTCTTAACTAAAATTTGTTCATAACCCTCATATCGCTCAATTTCTTTTGTCTTTTGTCAGAAGTATTTAGGAAGAATCTTTATCCTCAGCTGTAGTTTTGAGTTTTCTTAGCTACAGCAGTTGTTCTTTCACTCTTTACCTTCTTATTTTGAGCTTGACATTCAGCTCCTAGTGAAGGCATATGTATCATGTATGTAATGACTATGTAGAGAATTGCGGTTTGCCCACTTATATTAAACTTATTGTTACCTTTTTTGTGTCATGAAATGCATTTTCAGGCTAGCAAGAATGGTAAAGGGAAAAACTATTCTGCTTTTGCAATTTTTGAAAGTCCACAGGAGGCACTTAATGCATATGAAAATCTGCAAGGAGAAGAAAATAAGGTATGTCTAAGTTCTTGTGATATTCAGCTTTTTTCTGTCCTAGAAGTTTTGGAAGGCTGGATAATATAATCTTTGCTGACTCTCCCTACATGGCTATGTATTCCTTTTTTGGTTTGTTTCCGCTGATAGTTGTGGTTATTACTTTTTCACATACATTAATTAATTTTCCATCTTGTACCCTTCTCACCTAAAACCTAAGCAAATTAACTCATATCTGAATATTTGCTCTCAAACATAATCTAGTTACTCCAAGAACTTGAACAATTGATCTTAATTAATGAAGTACTCGTATTTTATTTATTTAGCAATTATTTTTTGAGTTTTATTTAACTTAGCAAAATTTATCTATTTGTTAAAGGATGAAATTAGGGTTTATACGTAATTAATAGCGTGGTTGGTTGATTATATTGTACCCTCATATTGTGATGTTCTTTTCTCCTTCGAGGTCCGTGATTCAATGACGATGAAATATGTCAGTGGATTCTTGTTTAAGCACCATGGCTAAGGGGTTGACTTCTTACCAATTTTGTACTTCGTAATTTGTAACAATGGCGGCAGAGTGTTAAGAATATTTAGCTTCTTGAAATGTGAGATGCTTTTCACATGCAGCATGACTACATGACATTAGTCCATTTGTTGAATCAAACTGTAATTTTTGTTGTTGATGGTGGCTGGGGACGGACAGTGTCGGGGTGTAAAAAGGGTAAGGGGTTTGAAAAGGATGTAGAAAAAATGATAAGGGCAGAATTGTAAAATACGTATGTGAAAGAGTAAAATCCGTATGTGAAAAAGCACAACCCTTCTTTATAGACATGCTTTGTGTGGTGGAAAATGAGGTCAAACTCTTTCCATATTAGGAGAGGTGAACCAAATATGACCTAGAACCCAGATTGATCCAATTCGACCGATCTTGATGACCCTGAAATGCTGAACTTCCTCCTAAATGTCTCTATGAGGCTATGATAACACAAAAAACATACTTGAACTCGAAATTAGCCTACCTGATTTGAATGCAAACATTCCCGGACTAAGCTAACACGACCTGTAAGCGACCTGATTGACCCATTTGCAAGGTCTAACAGGAATTCCCTAGCCCAGTTAGGCAGTTACAGATATCATATTCCATTATGAAATGGGTTCTGAAGTGCTTTTGTATTCTTTTATTGTCAGGACTCTTATGGGCGACCACAAAAACTCGTCTCAGTCCAGCTGAAATCCGGTTTGGCATCTGCAATCTACGTTCGTAAAATGACACTTGATAACTCTCCTTCACAAGTCTCCGCGAAGCGATCATCTCAAACAGAGACATCTGGGGGAGAGTTGAAAAGATTGAAGACCGACCAAAGTGAAGAAGTTTTAGAGGGAAGTTCATGTGTTGATCATGAACTGGAGATTAAAAGATTGAAGAAGTTGGTAGAACAAAGAGATGAAGAAATTTCTAGGCTGCAAAATATTTTAACTGCTCTTACAAGAAAACAAGGGCTGTAGTCAGACCAAGGCCGATAAACAGTATTTGATAGGGCTAATTTTCGAAAAATGTTTTGTTTACATTATCTTTCCTGAGTGTATCAGTTAATTTTGATAATTTTGCACTGGATTTATTTGCTTGGCAAACCCTCCTGAAGTGAGTAGAAATTCATCTGGTTCGGCAACTTTATATGCTTGTTCAATTGTTCGCTAAATCGGAGATACGGGCTGACAAAAACATGCGTAAAATGGATGTATGAAGCTACCACGCTGTGGTTAACTCCTTTTGTAGCTACTTGTTTTAGTTGCATGTAGACATGTCAAACGGGTCTGTGGATTGGGTCTTGTGTCGGGTTACGGGTTGGGTTAGATTCAAACTACGTGTGCAAAGAAAATTAGTTTCTAAATGCCTTATTTTTATCAAATTATTATCTTTTTATTAAAATTAATATTTTCTTGCATCACTTAACTCTAACTATAATATTTAACTAAATTAAAATAAAATAAATAAAAAACTATTCAATTTGTTAAATTCTTAAAATCTTTTATTGATGTGGTTGTTCAATAATCATTGACCCATACTCCTATAATACTCCCTCCGATCCATATCAATAGTAACATGGACCCACTTTTTGTGAGGAGAAAAGTGGGTTTATATTACCATTGGTGTGGATTGGAGGGAGTATAAAACTGGAAATTGCTATTATTACCTTCGTTTGTAAATCAAAATCTCTAATTTATGGTATACAAAAGTATTTTTATCAAAATATACTCAATTTGGTTCCACCTTTTTTTCCTCAAAATAAAATATATTGATGAAAAATGTGAAATATTATTGAAGCACCAATTTTATATAACTATTTTTACTAAATATTAAAAACTTAATACCTTACCGTTATTGCACGAGTTTAAATCAGTTCTTTATCAATTAATTTTGATATATGGTCATTGTTCGAAGTTGGTAGTAAGGGGAGAATAAAAAATTTCCAACCGTACAAAATAAAAGATTTGAGGGGTTACTTGATTACCATTAAAAAAGTTATGACATTGTTAATTGTTCAATATTCTGATCTATTTCATTTGACTCATTTTACTTTTAAAAATGGTATTGAGAAATTCACATAAATTGTTCATAACAATTAACAAACAATTGAGATGAATTTGAATATTTTAGAAAACTAAATTTCCTTATAAAATTTTAATTTTCAAAAACATGAAACCTTAATAAAACAATTAATTAATGTAAAAAATGTCCATAGCAAGTCACATTCAACCCCAACTTCCGTGACATCTCCCACAGGCCACAATCACCAAACCAACCAGATGGAGCCCACCTCCACCAACGACGAGATGACGTCAACACCGTCAGCATTGGCGTCACGGTGGCACTTGATGGTTACACAACGATTCCAACATTACCTAGACAAATCGACCCCACACATTCTCCACCGTTGGATCGGGTTGTGCTTCGTGGCATTCATCTACGCCGTACGCGTGTACTTCGTTCAAGGCTTCTACATCGTATCCTACGGCCTTGGAATTTACCTTCTTAACCTTTTGATCGGATTTCTATCTCCTCAGGTGGACCCCGAGGTCCTAGAACTTACTGATGGCCCCACCTTGCCTACTCGTGGCTCCGATGAATTTCGCCCCTTTGTTCGCCGTTTACCTGAGTTCAAATTCTGGTATTCCCTTTATTTTCTGTTTGATTTATTGTTTATCGTTTATTGAATCGTATTTTAATGAAAGGTAAACAAATGAACGGGACTGAGAGTATTAATTGGTGTTTTTGCAATGCGTGATCAATTGGACATGTGTTTATGGGACGTTCAATTGGATTTGTAAATTTATAGGGAAATAACATTCTGTTACTCGACACTTCACTGTGATTGCGAGTCCAACACTTGAAGTGTTCGACACCATATGATACTTGGAGACTTCATTTTAGACCATAATCGTATCCGACATTTCCACACCGTGTCTTGTCCTACACTTGAAGCCTAGGTTTGTTAATTGAGGATGAGGGTGATTTTTGTCGAATAAGTGGGACTAGGAAAGGATATATGATCTGAGATTGTGTAATTACTTGGCATAGATGCAGCATGGTATTAAATCGCGGTTTGATACGTAAACTGAGGAATTGGTTGTCATGGCCTGACGTCAATCATTTCGCTAGAAATGCAGTTGATAGTACTTGATACCCCTCAAAATGAAGCCTAGTTAACGTTTAGAACCTTGATGATTAGGTCGTCTATAATGTCGCTGTAGATATTCAATATACTTATCTGGATCGACCTTGGTGTATGAAACACATGGTACTGAAACTTGGTCTTGGAATAAGTAGTCAGGGCCTGATATTAGACTTTGCTTCATAAATGCCGGTGTTATTAACTCACATCAATTTATTTTCCGCTTCCCTTGGTTCAAGTTACTCTGTTTATGGAGGTACGATTGCAAATGATATGTTTGAATTTTGATACTTTTCTTTGATGATGAGGTTATGGTTTTCCTTTTAGTATATCAGAGGGAATGATTTTGCGTGCATTTAATCTGGAGGCATAATCCATAAGAAACTTTTTTGAATTCTTTGAGCTGTAATGCCGTCTCATCTTTTTTTGATTCATAAACTCTACGACACCTTATTTATTCTGAATGCAACTCAGTGGCAATCTCCAGCATCTTGTTGCTTTTTATCAAATGATTCACAATGAGTTTAGGAAGCCTACTGTCTCTATCTCTATCTCTATTGTTGAAGGTTTTGCAAAATGATTTACTTCGTAGAATTACAGTAATTAAGCAAGGTAGTATGACTATAATATTTTTTTTTAATGAAGGTATTCCATTACAAAAGCTTTCTGCATAGCTTTTGTAATGACGTTCTTCAGTGTGTTTGATGTTCCCGTTTTCTGGCCTATACTCCTTTTCTACTGGTTTGTGTTGTTCACACTCACCATGAGAAGACAAATACAGCATATGGTCAGATACAAATATGTTCCATTCTCTTTTGGGAAAAAGGTATGATAATGTTTCTACTTTCCTTTCTGTTTCTTTCTTTTGAGATGCTGTCTTTGATACTTATTCTGTATTGTCTAGCGTTATAACCGAAAGAGGCAAGCTGCAGAGGAGAGCGCCTCCCTTGTAAGAGATTGATTCAGTCAGGTAAAATCCGAAATACATATACTTCTTCAGCTTTTTTTGCCTAGCCTTGACCAATTTGAAAGAGCGACTCAATAAAGCTTGTGCTTATGAATGCTTTTTAACGGACAAGTAACTTCAAAGACCTAGGATTTTGATGCTATGCAACAACTACCTAGTGCCTTAAGGACATGATTCTAAATATCTGCCGTGACAGAGATACGCAAACAGTTATGGCAAAAATTGCATTGGTTGACTGACTGCCACTTCACAACGAATAGAAGTGCATCTAGTTTAGTGAGTCATTTTGTTTTATTCCGTCATAATTGAGAAGTTGAGAACCAAAGAATAAGGAGTCTTTGACTCCATTGAAATTGGAAAATTCATTCTGTTTGAAGCTCTTTAAGGCAAAATCGTATGGAATAGTTTATCCAAGATTTGACACTAAATAGATTTGATCTTGAGATCACATTATGAAACTGATAACGCAGATTGCTTTCTGTATATGCATTCTTTTCAAAGTTCCATTGTATAATTTAATTGTTTGATTAACACAGGACAGCTTTAGCAGTTGTAGCTACAGTTCTCCGGTGTTTCAATCTAGTTTGTGAAGAGGATCGAGTGTTACGCATTCTTTTTATAGGAAGCTCCCTCAGTGGCATATTGATTCAATCATATGGGGATCAAGGATGCTGCTATTTTTTCACTCTCCATCTTTTCAATTTTGTCTAAAGGAACACAGTGAATGCTAGTTTCAGTTTGGCATTGGAGATGAACGACATACCTTTTGAATTGCAAATTAATCACTACCTCACGAATTGTTAACGAGGTTGTCTTGCTTATTGTATCATGATATGGTTTGGATTGTTTCTTTCAATTCAATAACCATTTTTAGTCCCCATTTAATTTGTATGACATACCTCAGAGGTTGAGACCAGTCTGTATTTTACTCCTTTTTTTTTTTTTTTTTTTTTTTTTTCAGCGAGCCTTGAAATGGATTGTTTTATGCATAACACACATTGGGTATTTTGGGACTCAATTTTACTTGAATCAAAGCACACGACTTCGATAACTTAACAGGAGTACTTGTTGATTTATGTGAATTCATTAAATTGAGGTTCAGTGCGTGGCGAGAAATTTTTCTAACAATGTCTACACTTTTAAGTGGTGTAGCAAAAATGGCTTAGTCTATCAACACAGATCCGTTGTTTTTTATCATGCATCATCGTTGATCACCGCTTTGTAGTCTGCGACGATCCAATATGTACTAGTTCTACTCCGTATGTTTTACTAGCATTTGTTCGAAAATAAGTTTTTGTTTTCGCGTAAATGGAATCACATAAGCCGTTCTGATGTTACCAGGATTCTTCTCGAGGTCATATATTGCTGTGATTTGAGAATTTTACAAGTGTTTTAATTCCTATATAGCTTATATGAACATTATATACTTCGCAGTATTTCAGGCTGTTACAATGAGAAAAGTGTTTCAATTACTAGAGAAAATCAACATCATGCCTACGATCGACCAGTCACACACGCCTTATATGTGAGATCAATACTGAATAAATGATAAATTCGTAAATGGATTGGTTCATTTGATTGGTAACGTCACATACAAGACTCGCTCCTATTCAATACTGAGAAAGAAAATGCCTTGGTACAACGGGAGGTAAGCCGGAAAAAGAAGTAAAAAATGAGTGTTTTTTTCTTTGGATTTGGTAGGGTAGTTAATTAGGAGGTCTATAGTAGCTATATACTGAATAGTAAGTCTGTGCAAAGGTAAGCAATATCAAGAAAACAGCAGCCAGGAATGAAATAATAGCCCATGGATTGTAGAAATATTTGTGCTTCAAGCTGGCTTTCCAAGCATTCCACCTGCGTTGATAATATGTATTAACCTGCTCGGAAACATTAGAGAGGTAACTGTCATTGATGTCGAACACAACCTCTCGACAAAGGTGGTTAAACATGTCAGCCACTTCAACGTCATTGCCCAGCCAATGCTCAAGGATCCCGCAGTAGTGAAGGTAACTTACATCTTGAGCACTGTTGATCAAGTTATCCATGAAAACCACGTAAGCTGTGATATCGTTTGTGCAGTCGAGGTGACTTTGCTCGTAAGCCACGAGGTTGAGGAATAAGGCTTTTGTCCCATCGTGGACTAGAAGACGGGGAATGTGAAGAACTCCATTCTTGAACTTGATGTCCCAGAAACGGTCAGTCTTCCTCTGCTTGAACTTGAGACCGGCTTCCTTAAGGTCCATGACACAATGGATGAGTTGGGTTCGCCTATGGTCGACGACCATGTTCCTACGGGACCATTTCTTGAACCAGTGCCTGTCAGTGGGAGAGTTAGAAAATATGGTTAAAGGGTAAAACATTATGGGTTGACTTTAGAAAGCTGATTAATTACAGGAATAACAACTCAAACCCCAGTGCCTCAAGGGCCTTGCGAATGGTGAGGTGTGAGGGTTCGGATGCAGAATCAACGAAGAAAAGAAATGCAATTAGTTTAGATTTATACTTTGCTTATTCCATCATAGTTCAGCTCCGAAGACTTTTGAGTTTTTGGCTGCAATGGAAATGAAAACATAGTACAAGCATGACACGACAGAAAATCAAATGGTTTCACAACAGGTACCTGGGCATCGGTTCTGGACCTTTTCGAAGAAGGCTCCGTCTGAAAATATCAAGGCAGTGAAGCCCACTTTGGTCAGATAACGGGTGAAAGGCGACTTTATTGGCGTGTAAAGACGACTCTAACTTGGTCTTCTGTCTTGCAGTCAATGGCTCATCAATAGGCGACAATGGGTCGAAAAATATCAGAGCCAACTCTGCAATAAGCCCTTTTTTATGAGGGTCTCCTAACTGTATATCCAGAAGCTTATCAAGCACAAACACCGGGATTTGATTCTCGATCATCATCAAATCCCGTCTTACTGAATACATCATCCCTCTCATCGCGAAAATGGGATCATTCCTCTCATAACCAAGGTTCTCAAACCCCTCTACATACCCTTTCAGTAGCTCTATAATGAAGCAACCATCAAGTACCATCATTTCGACAAAGTCGTTGCTGGTAATATTCAATAATGGGCCTTCATAGCAGGACCTTGTCTTCTCCTCTAACTCTTTCATAGCATTAATATACTGTCCTATATCCTGTTTCTTGAGCTTTAGCATATGATACAATGCCCGCCATTTATGTCGTTCCATGGCTAGGAGATGCCGGCTTCCACGATGGTAAGGCCCAATTGAAACAACCTGTGGGATGTATGTCTTGTCATCATCTTGCTCTCTGAGAAAATGTGGTACCCTGTATATACAGATTTTTGCCCATGAACCCGCAACATCATCTTGGGCGGCCTCCTCGAGTTTCTCCTTGATCGAGATCATCCATTCTGTTCCTTTTGGGCTTGATGATTGTGATGTCTCACCTTGGATACAGGTTTGCTGGTCAACGACCACCTGAAGCGAATCCGACCGCGACTGCTGCTGAGCCTGCTGTTGGTCCTGCTGGGATTCATTGCCATCAGACGCTCCTTGGATTTGTTTAGGAGCATTGTTGAGCGTTTCTCTGAGTTTTAGAGTGATTAAGTACCAACTTAACAAGTCTTTGTTGTAAACAGCCACCATTGTTATTGTTTTTTGATCCTTAGAGAACAAATTTGGTTTATTCTTTAGCAAAACAGAAAAGAGTTTATGCAACTTTTGGATTTTGGATAAATAAGCATTCTTTTTAATGTTGAGATGTGACCTTTGCTG
Source organism: Silene noctiflora (assembly GCA_009801015.1). Classification (NCBI taxonomy): domain Eukaryota; kingdom Viridiplantae; phylum Streptophyta; class Magnoliopsida; order Caryophyllales; family Caryophyllaceae; genus Silene; species Silene noctiflora. The sequence goes on along the minus strand of VHZZ01026828.1, from coordinate 10,893 downwards.
ACTGACTTTTTTCTTTTTCAGGTTATCGTTAAAGACTCAGCATTAAGGAAAATGTAACATGTTAATAAATAATAAAAAGTTTAGACAAGTTTTGAGGAAAATGAAGTGGGAAGGTGTCCAAAACTAGGGAGTTGACTGGGATGTAGATCTAAACATTTGATCATATAGATGATTTAGTAGGTCTCACGATCGTCTTAGTCTACCATGAGAATGAATTGGCTGAATTTTCAATTAAAACATTTTTTATCATGATAGGTTGCACATCGCGGACATTGTATTCGCCTGTATCACATTTCCCTGTAACTCACATTTTTAAGGTTGGCTACTTTGCACTAAATACTCAAAATTTTAATCCGAAAAACTTAAAGAGCTCATAATTCGCGTTTACGAGTTCAGAAAGTGACGATTTTTTTGAAAAAAATAAAAATAAATTAACGAGTTTGGAACTCACCAAGAGATATAATGACTCAAAGTTTGTTTGGTAAAAAACTTTAATGTACAAAACTCCTAACCACGGGATCTAAATGTGACAATCTTTTTTTTTTCAAATCGTAATTTTCGGAAACATGACCGATTTGGTAAAAAAAAATCGCCACTTTCCGAACTCGTAAACACAAGTTGTGACCTATTTAAGTTTTTCGGATTAAAATTTTAGATATTTCGTATAAAATTGCAAACCACAATGATACCGTTTTTTTTATTCCTCACTTCTTTTCAACAATCCGAAAGAATTGAACTAACCAAAGAGCGACGCCCTATTGTAAGAATACAATTTTGTTAAATAAGAAAGAAATTAACAAAGGGGATGTAGCTCAGATGGTAGAGCGCTCGCTTAGCATGCGAGAGGTACGGGGATCGATACCCCGCATCTCCATTTTTTTGTTTTTTTTTTTTGCATCGACATATCGTAACCTGGAATGGAGCTTCATTTTCGTACACAAATTCATTTTCTTAACAAAAAGAGTGATTAAAATTAGAAAATAGAGACAGTGATGTGAATTCGATGACATGCCAATGAAGATCGGTTCAAATGCGAAGGACTACCCTCAAATGTAGATGTAAATTTGTACATAAAAGATGGTGTATGATGCACATTGAAGGACTAAATGGTACGTTCATCTGATGATTCCTACTCGAAGTGGCTTACATGCTCTGCTATGGCTCTGATAAACCCGAAATCCAACTACCAAATGACAAGTTGATAAAGAAATTAAAAAGAACGAACCAAATTCGAATGAGAAATCAGAAATGAGAAATGTATACTGAGTACCGAGCTATCAATCAACATACACAATGTGATTCTTAGTTACGTAGTAGGTATGTGATGCAAGGCCGTCTCAACAACTTCAGGTCATAAAACTTCTCCTTGTCGATGCATAATTTGTTAAAGAAATAGCTAACAAAATTATATACTGAAATCATTTTTTAAAAAAAATAAATAAGATTTACGTTTTATAGGAATATTGTAAGAGGTAATCTAATAGACATTTCTTAAAGTCTCAACAAAAGCTTTACGTTGATTTGTTTTGTTTAGAAATATTTTTTCCTTAAAATCTCCTATATGTATATGTTAAATTCGGCCCCCAAATATCGTCGTTTCTCTCGGACATCGTGTTAGACACCCCGATGGCCCGATATGATGAATATAAATGTATTTGGACCTTGGAAGAACTGGGCTATTGCGTAATACGGACAAGCGATTTAAGGTGTTACAATGAGAATAGTTCTTTACAGAATATTTAAAATTCGGTGTACAATAAAGAAGGAACAGGTTTACACTGAAGGTCCCCGGTTCGAGCCCGGGCGAAGCCAATTAGTTTTTAACTCTTGGCTCTTTTTCCCTATTGTTCTGACTCGTTTTGCGGTGACTGGTGTGTGGTAACTTATGGACTCGGAGAAATTAGAAAATCAAATTTAGGGTATTATCTATTAAATGCATGTAACATCAATTAGTATAGAACCCGCGCAATGCATGCGCGGTATATGGAGTTTTAATTTTTTTAGTGTATTATTTATACTTTTTAAATTTGCACCTTATTAATATTTAATATTTCACTCCATTGTATTTTTATATAAAAGAAAAAAATTGAAATGAAAAACTAATCAAAGAAAATAAAATTAAGTTGCGATGTTTGTAGAAACTAAGAATTGGAAGAATATTGTAAATTGAGAGAGTATAGAGAATTGTATTCAATGTATATTAATAATTGTGTTATGTAAAAGTAAGTACAATCTTGTTACAAGCATGGTATTTATAGTATCAATAACTACCACTCTAACAAACTTAAACCGACTTTGATAACTAACTTTCTTTAACTAACARACTCAGTTTATATCTCTAATATTCCCCCCTCAAGCTAGTTATTGTTAAGACATAAACCTAGCTTGTGAGTAAAATGCTGATGAAGCTCAGTCCCTAATGCCTTCGTCATAATGTCAGCAACCTGTAAGCCAGTCCTAATATAAGTAGTAGACAAAAAACCTTCATCTTGTTTCTCTCTGACATAATGGCAGTCAATGCTTAAATGTTTAGTTCGTTCATGGAAAACAGGGTACAGATATATGGATAGCAGCTTTGTTATCACAGTGCAATGGTATCGGCTTGGGAACTGTAATCCTTAGATCAGCAAGCAACCTGTCAAGCCACACCAATTCTGATGTTGTAAAAGATAGACTTCTATATTCAGATTCTGCCGAACTCTTGCTGATAATTGGTTGCTTCTTGGTCTTCCAAGAGACCAAAGAATCCCCCAAATAAATACAATAACCACTCAGAGATCTGCAAGTATATTGACATTGTCCCCAATCAGCGTCACTAAATGCTGTGAGCTTGATGCTGGACTGTGCTTTATAAAATAAGCCCGCATTAACTGTTCCCTTTAAATACTTCACAACATGTAAAACAACTTGCATATGTGGTTGCCTTGGCTCACTAACAAACTGACTTAAATGATGCACAGTGTAGGACAAATCTGGTCTGGAAAGATTTAAATATAATAAACGCCCAATAAGTCGTCTGTACCTTTCAGGATCAGGTAAAAGATCCCCATCCTCAGTAGATAACTTTAARCYWTGCTGTAATGGRAAAGCAACTGRACTGCAATMCTCYATTTGCAAATCTTTGAGAATATCAAYAATGTATTTTCTTTGATTAATCATAATRCCAGAATCATTCCTTGAGATTTCCAATCCAAGGAAATACCTCATTGAACCCAAATCTTTGATAGAATAGGCAGTATTCAACTGCTGTTTCACCGCGGTAATCTCTGCTAATGAAGTCCCAGTTGATAAGATGTCATCAACATAGACTAACAGAACAGTAAATGCTGTAGTAACACCATCATATTTGGTAAACAAAGAATAGTCTTGCTTAGACTGAACATAGCCCAGTTGTTGCAGAAACCTTGTTAACTCCTTATTCCATTGTCTAGAAGCCTGTTTAAGGCCATACAATGATCTTTTGAGCTTACACACCAACCCTTTGCCAGTGTTGTAACCTTCAGGTACCTTCATATAGACCTCCTCATCCAAGAAGCCATGTAAAAAAGCATTATTTACATCCAATTGAAATAATGGCCATTGCTTTAAAGCGGCTACAGCTAGCAATGTTCTGACTGTTGTGAGCTTTGCAACAGGTGAAAAGGTGTGCTTGAAATCTCTATCTTTGACCTGATTAAAATCCTTAGAAACTAACCTGGCCTTAAATCTTTCAACAGACCCATCTTGCTTGTACTTAATCCTATACACCCATTTGGAACCAATGGGCTTCTTTCCTCGAGGTAGTTCAACTAACTCCCAAGTATTATTGTTTTCCAAAGCTTGAATCTCATCTTGCATAGCCTTAACCCATCTTTCATCTT
>VHZZ01026817.1:17458-31834 GCA_009801015.1 Silene noctiflora | reverse complement strand
TAGTTGTGTAAGTAAACATATGAAAAGCAGAGATATCTCATTTTCTTAATATTTGTGCAAAAAGTAAATGTAAACAATTTAATGGAAGGGAGAAAGTAGTAAATAACACAAAATTTATACTTAAATGAAAGCATTTTTTCGTAACGAATCCAAATATCTAAGTTTCTAAATGTTTTGCATTATAATTTTTGGTTAGATTGATAATAAAAAAATTCTTTTATGTAAAATACACTTTTGATATTAAAAATATTACATAGTATCTTTGTCATAATCTTGGAATATCTTATAATATACTTTCCTAAAACTAAAAAAGATGATGTGAACGCTCTAATATCGCTCGAAAAAAGCCTCTTTTAATAATATATATAGATTTATGGTATATGATTTGAAAAAAAAAAAAAAAGATGAGTTTCATTACCAATTTGGCACGAAGTAGGCATCTACAAAGTGCTTATTTTAGTTACGGCAGTGTTAGTTTTAGTCGATGATCAAATTTGTGTCCAATATACCCAACTCTACCAATTTGCTTCTAATGCCCGACATTGTATTTTCTTATGGCAATCTGAGTCTCATTGCGTTATCAAGTTCTTTTTACCACAGAAAGATGAATTCAAAGTTAGATTACTTGACTAATTGCATGGTTGATCCCCCACATTTGCATCCCGACTTCACATGTGCAACTCCCACGCAACAAATATAAAAATTGGACACAAATCTAACAAAAGCCAATAAATAAATAAATAATAGTTTTACAAAGTAAGGTCTCACCCCTTTATATGACAATTACATTCCCTGCTCCAAAGGTGGTTGATGATTAACTTCTAACCATTAAAAAGATGCATGATCAACAGGCATAAATATAAGTAAACCCGACGGAGGGATTACAAGTTTTTGCAAGCATACTAAGGAGCTTATTCTATTGAAGCTATATGGCATCAAAACGGCTCCAACATGGATTCATATAAAACTGTTCAACAAGACATCCATCAGCAAAGTATACCTAAAATACACTGACGCCCAACAGAGTACGGTTGATCCACATGAAATCACCTAAATAACCTGTTTTGGGGTCAGATTAAAGCATAGTGTGAATATCTCTACAAGCACCTATCAAAACACGCAAAAAAATCTATGATAATTTTCTTTTATGCTCATCAATCAGATCAATGTTATTTACAGCACTAAAACTGACGACCAGGTTCAAAAAACGAGTAGAAAAATGGACAGAATTCAAACCCAAAAAGGCGCCACTGAAACCTGTAGGCACCCAAGCTTTTTAAGAAGTACAAACCTGATTGCACCGGAAGAACTCCTTAATGTTTTCAATCTTCAAATTCCTTAAAAGTACATATATTTTTGAATCATCATGCGTCATGTTTTCCTTTTCTTTCTTCTCAGAAAAGGAATAGCACTGAAAGCGTTAATAGGGGCTCTAGTATCATCATCTCCACCATTTTTTGCCACGTTAGACGGACTAACATGTGTTGATTTATGTCCCTCACTCGGATTAAGATCTTGACTCTCCAGATGCTCAGCGCCATTTGCACAAAATCCATCACCCACTTGCAGACATTCACTATCATCATCAGCAGCAGCAGCACCCTTGCTTTGGATTGAAATCTCCTGTTTATTCGTCAATTCCACATTTTCATCAGCACAGAATCCACCTCCGTTTAACAGGTAGTCTCCAGACAACACATCATCATCACGTGTCACTTCTTGTTGTCTTCTATCTTTGGTCATATCAATTTCATGAACATCCTCAAACTCGAATGGTATCTTTGGTCCTGTTTCGTCATTCCTATGTTTCTGACTGGTACTAGTCGGAGACTTCGTTAACGTGTCCCTTTCGTCATCTTTGTCCACATAATTGGTGGCTTTTCGGGCACGCTTTGACTATAAATAGATGCACATAATGCAGAACCATCATTAAGAAAAGGAAATTCAAAAAACCAACAACTTGACTCAGATCACAGCAACCGGGCTAAAACCAGGAACGGTCATTTGCAACTTGAGAAATTATGAGCGTAATGGTGCTGCCTACTCTTTTTAAACCAAAAAGATTAAATTCTTAGGAGTCTAAGATCGACAGATCGAGGTTCATCTTTCCAGCAAAAAAAGGGAGTCCTTCAATTGGTCTGGAAAATAAAATCTAACATGGATTTTTTGTGGCCTGAGTTAAAGCAACATAAAGTAATGGTAGTTTTGGTAACAGATGCAGTCAAGCCAGATGGGAGACAACTTACCCTTCGCACGCTACGAGGCAATGGATCATTTTCAGATTGCAAGACATGCTCATACTCATCACTGCTTCCAACAAGGTTGCAAATGGTGGTATCGTCAAGATCAGAGTCGGAGCTTTCCATTCTCCTACCTCTTTTAACACCTTTTCCACTATTACTTCCTCTCGCTTTACTACAAGCACTGCCATCCACTCTCTTTTCTTCTGCTTTATCGATCAGCTGCAATTTTTCTGCCACCTTCACATCTCTTTTCTTTGGCTTTGACCTTTTAGATGGATTCTTTATCTCACCAACACCATCTTTCTTCTTTGTGTTACTTCTATTGCTACTGTTTTCACCTCTTTTATTCACTTCTTGAGGTAGCTCATGCAAATCATCAGTGTTAGCCAAGGATCGTTTACCTGTTATTCCTTTTACAGCTTGTCTTATTCTCTTGCTACGTATGTTAGCAAATTTTTCATTGAAACTGTAAAATGCTTCTAGCCTCAATTGTGTCTTCATGAACAAAACAAAAAATGTAACAAAAAAGATAAGCGATCTTTGAAATTAAACAAGCACAAAATCATCAGCAGCAAAGGGGTGAATCAAACAAAAGACACAAGACAATCTAATGTAAAATCACAGTAAGAATATCACCCCTACCCTACACTCTTAAAGGCTCCCTCCTCGAGCGATGAGGGAATAAAATGCATGGAGTCATACCCCCATGTCAAACACAGTGAGGCTGTCACTACATAGCTACTAATGACCCAAAATTAAAATTGCAGGCTGACAGTCAACTATTTAAAAGATTAAGATGTTGTCATTATATTACTTAAAAGCATGTGGCATGCTAAAAAACAGGATGAATTGAATCCATATCCCAACTATATTACTTAGACTCGGGTACAGGGCGAAACCAGGATTTCGATACACCTAGGGCTAATTTTTAGGCATAAAAGTTGATATATTAAAAAAATGGCCTTTTTAAATGCAACTAAGGGTTAAAATACGTTTGATAGTATGTCACTTAAAGCTATGAATCTATGTTTATTAGTAAAAGAAATAGTCATATTTAACCCTACTTTCCACACTAAACTATTTGTTTTTAGCATAATCATAAGACCTACATTTCAGAACTTTAAAATTTTATTAGACTTTACCTTGACCTATCTACATGACTTGCTTGGAAAAGCCAAAAAATATGTATATTGGGATTAAATTTTCAAACTTTTGGAATTTTTAATATATTTTTTAATATTTTTATAATCTAAAGAGAAATAAATGAAATTGAAGTTCCAAGATATAATAAATGTGTACTCTAATTATAAAACATGAAACATTATGAATATTGATATAAGCTTTGATATTTTTGGATGTGTCAAATTAAAATCATTTTACATTTTAAATCAAAATCCTTGTGTAAACCCCCTCTCCCAATCAAAAAGTGGCACTTGGAAAACAACTTGACTTACTTGAGCGAGATTGAAAGACTTACAAAAGGAAGCATAGGATAGGAGTATGACTGTATGAGACACAGAAGGGAAGATGGTATATAATAATATAACCAATTGGATCCAACATACAAAGGATAGAAACTTACAAAGGCCCACATAACAAAACTTTTTCCCAATTGATTTATCTCAGGCTACAGCCCATGTAAAATTGGGCTGGCTGGGTCCGCCCCTGCTCGGTACATATTGAAGTGACAGACTCGTCATGGAAAATTTTGACACAAAACTCTTCCAAAATGAGGACGAATAAGATGACACGTTGAAGAAAAAGTTTATTCAAAAGTACGAAGAATTTACATTTTACAGTTTTAACAGTGAGATAGATGTTCGAGTTTAAGGCTTAACATCATCAAATATCATACAACTACGAGTTTCTTAATCTTTTAAATAGTTGACAGTCAACCGGCAATTTTAAATTGGGGTATTAGTAGCTATGTAGAAATAGCCTCATTGTGAGCCATCTTATCATTCAATAGTCATATTAAAAAAAACTACATAGAAACCTTAAATCTCCCCAGGAATCTTATATAATACGGAGTAGTTTAGTTTACTCCTGACTCTTCATATTAGCTGAAACAGGGGAACTCAGGTCATTAGAGGTTCCAGTCAACCTTTTCTGTTAGGCACGACAGGCAAGAATTATCAAATACATATTTGTGGTCATGGGTCATTTGAAAATAACCTATCTGTTATTGCAAGTGAACGCATTATAAGCCCAATCCCCTCTTACCCTGCTTTGAGCGAGAGTTTCATCATAGGCACTGGACTAATAATCATGAAAGGGAACAAATACAGTGTTTTTAATTTTCACAGAAGTTAACAACTACTATAATGCATAGTGACAAATAAAACATTCTCGGCATTTATAGGGAAACCAACCTCGTGTTTGTTATATTCCTTGAGAACAGGAAGAAGCAATTCATCAGCTTTCTGGTTCACCCAAGCAAACTTTTCGGAGCACAATCTGATGACAAATACAACATGCTTTGTAATGCACCTTTGGCAGTGTTCATATCTCTCTTCTCTACTATCACTTTATTTACCTCTAAGACTATATATGCTTCAGATACTTTACACATCTTCAGTAGAGCAACTAGCAAGTGCTTAATTGCTGAAATCCAAAGTGATCCATTTATGGTCAAATTTTAATTTGTAAATTTGTCTTTTTGATAGAGTCAAACTTCATGATATTAATTCAGTTCTAGTTCAAGGAAAGGGTTAGCCAAAATTGTAAAAGGACCTCATCCAATATCCTAATACAACAACAACAACAACAACAACAACAGAGCCTTAATCCCAAAATGGTTTGGGGTCCGCTGACATGAATCATCCTGTAGAACCGTTCATGGGTGAACGCACACCTCAAAATGCGAAAGTATAGAAAAGGAAAAGTAAAAAACAAAACGGGAGTGGAACATAATACAAAAGCCAAGGTAGCCTTATAGGTTTTAAAATCTAAGTCCGGATTTCTTTTATAAAACTTAGAATTTAAATCGAGAATAAAGATTAAAACGATTTTGAAAACCAAAGTAAAAACTTAAGGGTCCGAAATACCTTAAAAGTGAAACAAGTATTAATATATAAAAAGTTGTTGGTAAAGACTTTTACTAAATTCGAAAAGAGCAAATAAATTTTTTAAGAAAATAAATAAATAAAAACATTAAATATGTCAAATAACATCCAAAAACTAAAAATCCTCCAAAAACTAAAAATCCAATATCCTAATCTCAAAGAGATTTCTGTCTACCGTGTAAGAACAACGGTGAAATCAATACACACAACTTGCCTGCGGAGGGAAAATATGTCAGGCTTGCCCCAAGCAAAAGGCTCAGCTGAGTTATCCACTTGTGGACTTTTGTATGCCGAGATGACCGCCTCACTTGGAAAAGAAGCAGGGAAATGCCAATTCTTGCTTATATTTCTCTGTGGATACAGAAACATAATTTAGAAAAAGAAGGAAATTGGGAAAGCATCAGGATTGTCAACTCACACGTTACATGCTTATTCATGAAGATCTGTTGTCTTTTTCTGCTGTCCGTATCTTCATTTGCGTCTGAAGTGCTACAATCAGCTGTGGTAGTTGCTTTTGACCCATTTTTCTTGGCACTCGACCCTGTTTGCAGCCCCCCTTTTCCAAGAATGGTTGGATCAGGGGAATCTACCCACTCCCGAAATTTATGGAGACCGTCATCGTCGGGGAATGCATTTACTACCTCGATAGCGTTGACTATGCCAATTCCACTGGATAATCACCAAAAAGAACTTAAAGCACGCAAGGATTTATTAAACTAAAATTGCTTGGCATGTACAGTTTCCAAACAGGAAAACACAAAAAATATCATCAGTTGTTCAGCACGCAAAGTAATACAAGAATTCAGACATCTAACACACCTGACACCTTCAGTATAATCACTCCCAAGCAGTAAAGCCATGCGAATTAATTTCTCGGTGTTCAAACCTAGCTCACTCTCAATATCCTGACAAAGGCGAATTCAAGTGAAATAAGCAAGAAAAAAAAAAGTAGGTTAGAATCAAAAAGCTAGAGCTAAGAGTATATGCCAACCTTTAATAAATACGTTTCGACATACTTCCGGTCGTCAAAAATATTTTTGAACACACTTCGGGCTCCAAAGAGAAATACATCGGAATCATCTGTGACAACTCCATCCACAAGGTTTGCAAGCTCCAAGAAAGCACACTGTGCTTCTGCCTCCATTGGTGCAATTATATACGGTAAGCCAAACATCTGAAGCAATTCCTGAATTTCAAAGCAAATAAAATTGATGTCAATGGTTACTCATTTGAGTCATTTCTCAAGGTGAAGCAGATAAAGCTTCAGCTAGAGAGTAGACCTGGCAAAAGCAATCCGACCCGATTGACCCGACCCGAAAAGGCTGACCCGAGACCCAAAATGACCCGAACTACATCACCCGAATGTGACCCGAAAACCTGAACAAGCCCGACCTGACCCGAACATGACCCGAGCTCTTGACCCGTAACTGACCCGACCCGAAAATGACCCGGTTCTGAAACCACCCAACCCGAAAATGACCCGACAAAACATAACTCTTCATTGACCCGAAAATGACCCGACCCAAAATAACCCGACCCGGATACCCGAAACTGACCCGACGAACAAACCCGAAATAGACCCGAAACCCGAAATGACCCGAGGCGACCCGAACTAACCCGAAATCAATGAAAGACCCGAACTAGCCCGACCCGAACCCGACCCGTTGACCCGATTTGCCAGGTCTACTAGAGAGTATCCTAGTTTTCCTTCTGCTTGATAACATCTTTACCTGAAATAAATTTTCTCAACGACAGAGAGCCACAAAGAAAAGTAAATGTGCAACAGATCCATTTTCAAACTGAGCTAGCATTATTTTCCTAATTGTGTCCAAAAAAACACATCCATATTGTAAACCAAGACGAAAAACAAGCCCACCTATGAACCACACGCTACTTTTAAGCGAAATAAATTTATTTCGAACATATTGCTACAGAACAGTGAAACAGATTTTTCCTTAATCATGGGCTTAGCTAGATCAATTTTAAGGGGTATACTAGTAAGTTAATTCAATGCAAGTCTAGCTATATAATTGGCATAAAATGAGCTTGATGACCCAGATTTGGAACTAAAAACTTCCACAACGACCAACTAACATCCTGTCATTAGGGCATTAGGATTCATCAAGAGCTCAAGACATAATGAAAGAATATTAACATTTTGATGAGCTTATGCTTCAGCTAGACAGAAAAGAAACTGTTGTATAACTGTTGTATTAACTTAAGGAAGAGGACAAGAACCGACAGAGTGAGCATGAAAGTAGGTAAGCCTCACTAGTAAGATCGATCCCCAAAGCATAATTGCATAAAGTGATAAACGGAGAGACACGATGGGCAGCCATCTTCATCAAGATTTAGAAAGGAAAAAGACAGCCGAGATTTAGCTAATACCTGACATTCCACAAACATTTCATTATATACAGATTCCGCATTACGTTCAAGTTTCTTCTGCTCGTTCTCGAGATCTTTATATTCTTTACCAAGCACTAACAATTCATCCTCTAAAGAAGCACTAAAAAGTTCATTACCAATATCCTCTTCATGGGGAGCAGTAAGCTGTGCATCATGGCTTGTTTCTAGTAGACTAACAAAGCCCATGTCATCTTCAGGAACTTTTCTCTGGGTATCAGCATGAGATGTCTGTAACCCTGTTCCTGGTGCTCCATGTCCAATGGGCAATTCAGATGTGCTCACCATAACCTCCTCATTGGTTAGGTCATCTGCAACAAGAACTGCTCGTGAGTTGGATAAAGATCCAAACGCCGTGACAGTTGGTACACCTGTCCCATTGTCGCTCAAATTACCAATTTCAACATTTTCTGCTGAAGTCTTAGACTGGTGAAAATGCAAGTTTTTATTGCCTTCAGAAGTGCTTGAAACAGCCCTAGAAACATCATCAACTGCAGAATCCGAGTGCTTGAAAGAAGTACAAGAAGCAGAAGCATCCATAACAGCCAAGAGACTCATTTGGTCATTTTCAATAATAGGGGGCTGAGGTTGGTCAATCCCAGTGAAAACTTCCCCCACTTGTGAGATTAGCTGAGGGTCGTTGCTTCCCAACTTCAGCATATTGGACCTATATTTCGACTTCCCAGAACTCAGGGATACACTACTTGTCATTTCACAAGTTATATCCTTGAGGCTCCTCTGTATAGCCTCTTGCAAAGCAAATTCTTCTTCAGCAGAACCTTTTGACACAGGCTTTGAGAGATCGGCTGAAAATTGTTGAAGTTCTTCACAGTTCTCGGAAATAGTTTCCTGCGATTCTGCCCTAACATCATTATCATTGGCATTGTCCCCACAAGACGTGTTAGCTTCTAATAACCTATTGGCTGTATTAGGGCCTATCTCCCATTCCAAATCAGACTCATTTTTGTTTGTATCTTCTGCATGAGGCAAAATTGTTTCCGGATCATCTCTGTCACTTAAAATATTACTTCGCTTAACACTGCTGACATCTTCCCATTCAACATCTGAGGCAGAATTATCATCAGAATGCAAACTTAATGGACTTCCAGCAACCAAACGAGTGAAAATTGAATCATCATCGTCCATAGACACAGGCCTCCCATTATCATTGAAAGATATTTTTATAGAGCTTTCATTCTTTAGAGAATCAAGGGCAGCGGTCTCTAATAGTGACTTCTGAGGGCTGTGACTGTCACAATTAAGCATCTCTATAGCATCAGTGGATCGGCCTTCAGAAACAGATTTTCCTGAAGAGCCAACAGCTGACTCGAGTTCAGTCACCTCCATTATTCCATTATTAGCAGTTGTCTTCTCATTTTCAGATTCTTTCATCATATCAATGTTCCTTTGTAAATCCCGTGTCATGCGGATGCCCATAGCCCTTCTCGTATGAATGCGTTTACGCCCTCTCTCATCAACGTAAGTTTCAACTTCAGCAGATGCTGGTCCAGGTTCAGCATTCCGTTTTGACCCAGATGCAGAAATGACATCAACAGCATCTGATGAAGGCTCCTTTTTGTCCGATATGTGTGAAACATTTTGAGCTCCACTTGACGCAAGAACTCTGACATACACAACAGAATAAATAATCAGGCTTACTTACAAAATCGTGCCTCACGCAGGCCCTGGCACAAGGCTTCATGAGCGCATGAATCAGGGTGCGTTACGCACCCCTCCTAGATATGGCACACCTAGCGAAGCACACATCTCAACAAAATATCTTTCTCTTCTAGTTCTTGGTTACTCTCTTCTCTCTGCCCCATCACCCATTTCTTTATCTTAGACCTCTTTAAATCAATAAAAGATAATTTTAAAGAAATTGTACATTGGAAACTATAAATTTGTATGCTTTGCCTCACGCCTTGCACTAATAGCCATAGGCCCTCGTCACCTCGACGTACCTCGCACCTTATAAAACCAAGTAATCGAGTACCACTCAAGAAATTCATGGCACATTGCATGTTTCTACCACAGGACAAAACAACTATTTGGGAAAGCATCTAGTACATTTCAACTAGATGACAATAGCCGAGCTTACTGTTTATCTCCAGAAAAGGATGATGAGAAAATGAATTCCCTATTAGATTCAGATGCTATGCGAGAAGTCTGAACACCACCTACTCCCCTCCCTGCAGCAGCTTTTTGCACTTCATCAATTTCTCGACGAAAAGCAACTGTTTTAAGATAGGCCTCAATTTGGAGTTCAGAAAATTTCTGAGGAGCCTGTTAAGTACCAAAGGTACACGTGACACATGATTACAACATGCTATTTATTCAAACGCCAAGTGGACAACTAATTATTTTAAGATAAAACGTTTCTAAATAATAATGGCACGCCTCTGTACAACCGTCGCTAAGATAGTAACTCAATACAAATCCACTAAAACATATGCCAACTAGAGTAAAACTTTCAGATATTAAGCGAAAAAAAGACATGCCAATTTTCCAACTTTCAGAATTATCACATAAGTAATATAGCTTAATAGTTAGAACAATTGGGGAATATCATGCAGCATCAAGCTGAACATTTCAAGCCTCGATATCTTCCAATAAACCATTTAACTCTAGCTTAGATCTAAATGAGCAGTAGCTTGTTGCTTTATTAGGACTAACATAAAACAACATAAGAAAGAAAAAATGGGATTGCAAAAGTTTCACACTCTGAGCTTTTGAAGTGTCAAAAATAAACAATACCAAAAACTAACCACCTACATGCCTCAATACATCTTAAAAGAGCTTGTGCACTTTACCTTCTTTACTTTCTGATACTTCTGTCTGTTCTCAGCCATCAATTTTTCCCTCATCTACAGAGAACATATTAAAATATAAGGCCCGGCTAAGAGGCTTAAGAAAAAGGACTCATTAAAATAGAATTTAAATTTACCTGAACAAGAAGATCAAGCTGCATAGATGGCGGCAAAGCAGCTAATACAGAGGGATCCACATTTCCATCTGTTATTGGCTGCAAAAGACAACTAATTAACGTCAGCAGGCTGAAAGATTTGCCTGATGTATAATTTCAGTAAATGGAAAAATATTAAATATTAACAACAAAAACAATGGCCAAATGCCAAAAAGAAAAAAGAAAAAAAACATGGTATTAATTTTTCAGGCACATAGGAAATGGATCCAAACAGCCTTCTCTCTGAACAAAACACAAAAAATTGTTTTTGAATGACACATAACATATAGTGTGTCAAGATTTGCCTCGACCGACTACTAATTTATATTGTACTCCCTCCATTCCACTTTTATTGTCCCCTTTTCCACTTTGAGAATAATTTAAGGAAAAGTGCTAAAATAACAAATCTACCCCTTGAATTAAAGAGAATACAAACAATGTTATTGTGATTGAAGAAGTGATAGTTAAATATCAAAGTGTAAAATTGAATGTTTACTCAATTTACTTACTATATTTAGAAAGGGGACACTTAATTATCGATAACTTTAGAAGTAAGAGGGGACTATTAAAGTGAAATGGAGGGAGTAAGATGGTAAATATTTGGCTCCTACATCTTAATAGGAGGGGATGGGGAAAAATTGAGAACACATCCTCCAATAAAACAATGTATATACTTGGCGTTGTTAAAGCTAAACACATGCAGGATCCACTCCTTTTCGTATAACCAAAGAACCTCACAACATAATGTAGGTTTAGTGAGGCCGGAGGTAGAGGACCAGGGACAATCACTTTTGATGGGAGCATTATTCAAGGATCTGAGTTTTTTCGTTATTTAGGGCCCATTATTCAAAAAGTTGGAGAACTAGATGAGGATATGGCTCATAGGATTAAAGCAGGGTGGTTGAAGTGGAAGAGTGCCACGGGGTTTTTATGTGATCCCGGCATGCCCCATAGACTAAAGGGTAAATTCTACCGCACGTCAATAAGACTTGCACTGTTGTACGGCTCCGAGTGTTGGGCCGTGAAACACTGTCACATTCATAGTACGATGGATGTGTGGCCATACAAAGAAAGATTGACTTAGAAATGAGGTGGTTAGAGAGAGGGTCAAAGTTGACACGATAGACAATAAGATGATGAAGAACAGATTAAGATGGTTTGGACAAGTGAGAAGGAGACCGACTAATGCCCCGGTTAAAAGGCTCGAATACTGGGGATCAAAAAAGATTGTGAGGGGGTAAAGGTGATTGAGAATAATTTGATATTCCTTCGGATTGATAAGGACATGGCGATGGAAAAAATATTATGGAGAGAAATGATACGGGTGAACTAAGGAGTTTGATTTCTCACGTGGCTTATTTATTACATTTCTTTTATTTTATTCTTCTCTTTCGAACTTTTCCCTTTTATTTTATTTTTATTTTTAAAAATAAAACTTGGTTTACTATCGTCTTATTTTCACCATTTTTTTTATTATTATTATTTTTTTAATATACTACTATGTTTTTTCAACTCTTTTTACTTCAATTCCCATTTATTGTGGAGCCCTATTGGATACCCTAGACAGTTTCACATGATGATTCATGTCCACCCACCCCAGAGCATTTTGGGATTAAGGCTTTGATGTTGTAGTTGTAACAATTGTGCAAGACATTCTCAAAAGTATGTTATTTAGTTCAAAGACAATTTCTAACCAAGACACTTGGATATGCAGCTTTTCACTACATTACATTAACTAATACAATCTAGACATGAGTTTAGCCTATGTTGGACTTCGCCCTTGATAAAATATTTGTTGATGGGAAATCGATAAAGTAGGCTTTCTGTATGCAACTAATGTTTGTGTCACTAGAACCAAATCAAAATACATGTAACTTCACTGAAGTCTGGAACCAAATAAAGCACTTGCCATGGTGACATGGTCATGCTGTCAGGGGAAGTTTGAGAGCACACTTAAATCATAAGCCAAATCATGTAAATTCCGCATTTCGAACTATTAAAAGGAAGTCCCTGGTAAAAAACTATGCACCAGCTAATAAAAAATTAAAACAGTAAAACTACCATTATCATCTCTTCATCATCAGCACTTTCCTCATCCTCGACAGTAAATTCTGAAGTAGATGTATATGTAAATGCTGATGCATTACCATGAGAAGAAGCATAAATTGATGCGGTGCTATTAAGTCCATCACACTCCTCAGCTACAATGGATGCTGCAAGCCTGCTTCGGTCAAAAGGCACTAAAATAATTGTTTCCACAGCAATTAGATGTTCAGAATCTAACAGTGCAGTGTCACAAAGCACTCACATTTCGTCCAACATCTCCTGATTTTTAGCACCTGAACCAGCATCATTTTTCTCCACTTTGTCAGATTGCTCTGCCATGACTTCCTTTCCCTTAGAATTCCTAGCGCCAAGCTGATCCTTAAGATTCTCAGCCAAGTTACTTAACCTCATTGCCTTAACCTGCAAAAAAGAATCATCATTAAATTAGAAAGAATGAGTTTCCGTAACTTTGATAATGTTAGAAGCATTCTCTAGGCTCACATTTACAATTGGCCTTTATTTAGTTAGAAAACTGAAGGGCCATAACTCCCTTTGACGTGATTATTAGACTTTTTCCGTTATACGCATTCCTGGAGCAAGTTTAGTGTAGCTCTAACAAGAAAGAAAATCAAAACACCGACACCATCTTATTCAGCAAATCATTATGATTGCTACATTTCCAAGTCTCGCAAAAAATAGTAAAAAAAAAATGAGACGCAAATGCATCTACTTGATTCAAATAAATTTGATTGCTCCTCGCATACTTTGACCCACTTGGTCTTTGATTATTTATATCACAAGAAACAAATTGAGAATAGAATTCAATCAATCAAGAATGATGATTGAAGCACCTACTTGATTCAAAAACAACTTCTCGGCAGTCTTACGAATCTTAGCCTGAGCATTCTCCCTTTGGCGCCTTCTGGCGATAATGGTCCTTCGCTTTAACGCAGGTGTACCACCATCAAACACGAAGACAGGCTTGGTACGAAGAAACAAAAGCTTACAAATACGGCGAAAAAAACCTAACAAGTGAGCATTCCTAACCATTTCCCCCTTCTCATCCCTCATCGCCTTCATAAATTGTACCATCCATATACTTGCATCTAATCGATATACAAATTGATAGGATCAATAATAATTAAAACAAAAAAAATTAGGGTTTTTTGAAAAGCAACAAAAGGAGAAAGTACCGATAGCAAGGCGTTTTCCAGAGAGGGTTTCGACGGAGACACGGCGACCGACGGGAGCGAGTAGGTCCCACAGACCGTGGACACCCATGTTGTTCTAGACTCTAGTCGTTTCGTCTTCTTCTTGTAGTGTTTTTGTGTTTTTCCTTTCCTTTGCTATTACGGGTTTTTGCCGCCATCAGGTAGTTAACCGGTTTAACGCATATACTCCCCCCATTTTTTATTTTTTTTCCATTTATGTAATATTGTAAATTTGTACTTCCTCCATTCTCTTTTAATCTACCCACTAGTATAGATCCCGCGCAATGCGCGATATATAGAGTTTTTATTTTTTTTAGTTTATTATTTAAAAATTTTAAATTTCCACTTCATTAATATTTAATATTTCATTCCATTATTTTTTAATATGAAACAAAAAAAATTGAAATGGAAAACTAACCAAATAGAATTAAGTTAAGTTGTGA
>VHZZ01026812.1:885-11511 GCA_009801015.1 Silene noctiflora | reverse complement strand
GTCGGTTTATGTTTAGTTGGGAGTTTTGGTTATGAGTATGTTTGGTAGTATTTGTGCGTATGTTGGTTTGTGGCGTTGTGGAGGAGTTGTGGAGAAGTAGTAAGTTATTTCTTATGTATGGGTCGAACTTTGGGGACAAAGTTCCTTTTAAGGAAGGAAGACTATAATACTACGGTTTTCTGTGTCTGTAGCTACTCTATCGAGTAGGACTTACTTTGTCGAGTAAGTAAGTGTGTTTTACAATCAGAGTCTGGTTGTTGGGTACTCGATCGAGTAAGGGTCACTCGGTCGAGTAAGTCACTTACTCGATCGAGTAAGTCTGTCTTACGGGTCTTTTTAGTTGGGCTTTGTTAATAACGCGAGAGTGGTATTTAACCTTTTTCCGTCAGTTTCTTTCATTTTATCTTTTCTTAAAATCACTCAAATCAAAAAGAGAGAACGCAGTTGCATTCCACTCTTGTTAGTAAATCCACGGGCTAGAGTCGTCGGTTTCCAGAATCCTTTACACCGTTGTGATCGTCGTTTTGTGGGTAAGATCTAGATACCGTTTTATGTTGTTTAGTCGATTTTGATTAAAACCCTAATTGGGTGTTTTGGGGAGTAATTGGGGATATCGTTGTAGTGATTGTGATTGTATGATTATATGTGTATATGAGGTGAAATCGTAGAGGAGCACTTTTGATCGTTGGATTGCTACGTGATGGTTGCTATTCAGGTAGGGTTTCCCTACTCGGTTATTGATTACATATGTATGAATGTATTGCGTTTGTTGATATGTTTTATGAATGTCTGGATGGATGTTGGATATTGTTGGTGGTGTGGTTAATTATTGTATGTAGTGTTCGTGATGCGAGGTGCGCCCTCGGCTGAGTGGGGTCACTTGCGGGAGTGACTTCACGCCCTTGATTCGCCCTCTGTGTAACCCACCACAGGAGGGGATGTGTACATTAATGAACATGGGTTTTCGCTCAGATAAGATGAGCGGGGCTTAGGTGGGAACGGCTGCGGTTCCCCACTGGCAAGGCTACACACTTTAGTGTGTAGTTAGTGATGTGGTGTGGTGTGATGGTGGAATTGGTGTGGTTTGTGTTGTACTTCTGTATTTGATATTTGGTTTGTGTTGTCAGTAACTGACCCTGTTTTGTGTTTTGAAAAACTGTGATGATCCATTCGGGGGTGGTAGCCGTTATTGAGCAGGTATGATATATACGCATGGGATAGCTGTCGATTATCACGAGATTTAGAAGTCTTTCGCTGTGTCAGAGTTTTGTTAGTTTAGTTGTCAAACTTTTGGGGCGGTTGTATATTTTGGTTAAGACAGTTTTTGATTTGCTATGTAAACAGTTTAATTTCATTTATTAAAGTATGTTTTGTTATTGTCTATTTGATTATCACTGCCTCGGAAAACAGAGATGGTAGCACCTCTATTCCTAAGGTGGCCTTGGTAAGGCACTTTGGTGAATGAGGGATGTTACATCAAGACCCAAAAAATTCGACTCAGCGACCCATTTTACCCGAACCCGAATTGACCCGTTAATTTAGGGTCGAGACCCAACCCGAATGGGTCGACCCGGTTGGTCAAAGATAAATCAATAATTTTATTAAAATATTAATATTTATATAATATATTTGGAAAATAGTTATTTTTTTTATTACTTAAAAGTTACAAACACAATTAAAAGGTCAATTTTATACCACTTTTATAATATTTAATAGTAAGAGATTATTAAAAAAAAAAACTTTATTTTAATAGTTATCTCAATGTAAACATTGAATATGGCTAAAATATTAATTTTAAATATGTTTTACATTTTTTTTTTAAAAAGTGATTAAAAAATCGTTAAAAGAGACGTTAGAAATTATTTCTTGACCTGTTTTCGGTCCCTTGACCGGACTTGTATTTGATCCAACCCGTATTCTGACCCAACTCGGGACCCGACCCGCCCAACCCGTTTGACATGTTTATACACAAGTGTTAATGAACTGGACTGAACTTAGCTGGGTAAAACCATATTGAACTGAATTGAGTTAAGCTAAGCTAAACAGAATGATTTTGAAGGATGATGAACTAAGTTAAGTTTAACTAAATTGAATTGAACCAAACTAAATTGAATTCAAATAAATCAAACTAAGTTGTACATAACTTGAGTACGGAACTTAGAAACCGAGTCCAACATTAGACGATTTAAAATGAATGAAGGGCAATGGAATTTAATTAATTAAGAAGGCATAGAATATAACAAATATTATATTTGAGAAGAGTATCAATAGAAGATATTTTAAAAAAATAAAATAAAATAAATTAAAAAAAGAAAAGCAGATGAACACAATGATGGAGAATAGTATTGTGGTAGATAATTTGATTTTGTTAAGAGTTTGATTGTAGTTGAATATCTATTAGGTAAGGTAAAATTACATATCTATTCTACAACATTTGGCGCAAAAAGGAAAACCAACAATTTAATTTTTTTTTTTTTTTAATTAAGGTGGCGCCGGGATTCAGCGTCACCGAGTGGCGCCCTATCGTCATAGTTATATCTGGAGTATTTTATGAGTTACATCTCCATTAGAAAAGAAAGGTCAATCTTATGAGGGTCAAATAGTCACCGAAGTGTTAAAACCCACCAATTGACTTACGACTATTTCTTTCAGATATATTCAAGTTATTTACAGTTTATGCGTAAGATTAATGTCTTTGGCATCCTTCTAATACTATTGTCAAAGTTGTATGGATTAGTTGACAAGCAATTCGCAACAAAATTTCACCACATTCCTTGTGAAGTTCCTGCAAGAGAATCATGATCAAACTTTACTTCTTACTATGAATTTTTTGTTTACTTTGTACAAGTCTTTGTAAAATAATAAAATAAACATTGTAAATCGAGATCCTATAAGTTCAGTTCATAAAAATTTTAGTTTGATTCATACCTATTTTTTTACAAGTTTAGCTCATAGTTCAGTTGAGATCTTATAAGTTCAGTTGAGAAAAGTTCACCTCCTATAAATTGAGTTCAGATCATATTTCAGCTCTTATGTTTTGTTCAGATCCTATATGTTCAGGTAAGAAAATTTCAGCTTCTATAAATTAAGTTCAGACAATTTCAAATATTATAAATTAAATTTAGAAACGTTTAGCAAAATTAAATCCAAAAAAACTGGACGCACTACAAGAGGATGATGATTTAGCTACTAGTTTAGCAACTGACAAAAACTCAGTTGCTAAATATATAATTTAGCGACTAATGTTGAGAAAAAATATATATTTAGTCTCTACTAAAGAGACCAAACAAGAATGATAGCTAATTATGTCTCTATTATAGAGACTAAATAAAGAAGGTAGCGAATTTAATATCTAATTTATGTTTTAAAATACGGAAATTTGCCAGTAGCTAAGTACATAGTTATTATAGAGACAAAATAAAGTGAATAGCAAATTTAGTATCTAATTTAAGTTTTCAGCTACAAAAATACGTTGATAGCTAAAGTTATAGAGACAAAACAAAGTGAGTAGCAAATTTAGTATCTAATTTATGTTTTCAGCTACGGAAATACGTTGGTAGCTAAAGTTAATTTTCATTATAATGTATTTTTTATATTTCATATAAAATGTATGCCAATGTGAAATATTCTTTTGAATTATTATTATAATCTACTTATATTATTATAACTATTATTANTTTTTATATTTCATATAAAATGTATGCCAATGTGAAATATTCTTTTGAATTATTATTATAATCTACTTATATTATTATAACTATTATTAAAAACGTACCTTATAATTCACATACGTAACAATGACTTTAAGTAGATATTCATTACCCAAATAGACAATAATCATTACCCAAACAGAAGGTCATGGGTTCGATTCCTCTCAACAACAAAAAATATCAATGTCTCTACAAGAGGTGGTGCATGGACATACATGCATGTTCGGCGAGCGACGGTCCTACGTGTCATGTCGCACACTGAGTGCGGGGGCCTAGCTAGAGTGTCGTGGCATATAGGGCTCACACTTATTATGTCCTAGCCCAATTTAGATACTAAGACGTTGGTAGCTAATTTAGAAACAACTAAATTGGTCTCTGAGTTAGTCACTAGTTTAGCTACTATACAATTTGTTGTCTCTAATGTAGCTATTTCAACTTCAGTCTCTATTATTGTCGGCAAAAGTAGCTACTTCACATTTGGTAGCTAAAATTAGTAGCCGATTATGTAGCAAATTTAGCCACAAGGTTATTAGCTACGGACCATATTCCGTCGAAAATTCCGTCTCTATTTGTAATTAGCTACTGAAATCAAGTGGTTTGCTACTGAAATATTTGTAACTAATTGGCTTTCACCTTGTAGTGCCAATAGTGAATTTAGATAATTCTATTTTAGTGACACGAAGTTTGGATTATTTTTAGTTTTTGGTGACTTGAGATTTGGTAACATTTTTATTTTGACAAACCAAGATATAAATTCTTCAAATTTTACCGTAATTAATGACGTTTTTCAACAAAATAAAATACAAAAAACAAAAAATAAATTTTCAATAAATATTAAATTAAAGGTTTATACTTTATAAATTTTTTAATGATGTTACAATTTAGTTCACCAAAGTGAGAACTATTCAAATCTCAGGTGAAATTAAGCCAACGTCGAGACAATTTAGTCAAAATGTTCTTTTTGATATTCTATCATCATAAACTTGTAATGTAACCCTAAGTCAAAATGAGGTAAAGAATATCGTAATAAATTTGAAAAGTTGTAAAAAAAAAAAAGGTCAATGACAGATTGACACATGTAAAAAAGTTTAGTAGTGTATAATAGGATATAAAATGATAGACACTAGGCCAAACAATGAAGAAATTAATAACATGATTTTTTTCTTGAACCTTTTAACATTTGAATAATCCACGCAAGTTCGAACTCCAACTAGTTTCTAAATTCCGTTAATCTCAATTGGGATCGAAAACAACTTAAACCATTAGTCACAATAACTAATCCACCCTGTCATCCTTAGTATTTCGATAACTCTACACATAATATAATAAAGTAAAATAATATTATTAGACAAGAATAATATATAATATGCGGATAAGAGTCGCATGATAAACATAAAAAAAGATCGTGTTATATAACAATAACAATTAGTAATATAATTTACTCAATCGTCACCAAAGTATTACTTTTACATCTTTATTGTTTGCAATCATTTTTTTACCAATCTATATATAATAATAATAAAAAAGGCAAACTACATATCTAACTTTTTGCCACAACAACATTTATCAATTATTCACTCATTTAGCCTCCACCTCACCAACAACACATTTCCTTAAAAAAAAAAAAAAAAAAAAAAAAAAAAAAAAAAAAAAAGACCATCAGACAACAACTCTTCATTATCCCTTATATTCATGAACAAGATTATTATAAAATGGGAACTTTTAATAACTGTCTTTATTCATTACCTTTTTTTTATGTTTGGATCCGTTTTATACCCTTTTTTATGTAAAACCATCTTATACAAGTGATAAGACTATCCAATTTTTTTAGAAGCAATCGAAACAAAACATTACCCCAAAACTTACCATTTCAAGAATTCTTTTTCTTCCAGTTAGTCAATAGTTTTTCTATTATAGTGATTAAATAAGAAGTTTTTGAAATAGAATATGTAATAACAAAAATGTAAAATCCCCGTGCAATACACGGGTAGAAAAACTAGTTTGATATTCAACCCAAATCAAATGTGATAGTTTGTAGTTGTTTAACCTGATTTGAGTTGACCCTTGAATAAATGATGTAAGTAGCGGCGTCTGTAAGCGATTCAAACATTAGGAAATTATGCATCAAGAAATTCCAGACCAAGCTGCTCCTTTTTTTGTTCGTCCGTATTTGGCATTTTGCATTTGTATGTTTTGTATGCTTTATCTTTCGTTTGCGATCGACAACAGGAATTATTTCTAACTTTGGTATGTGCTAAAATAAAGGCCTCTAATTAATCGATACAACCTTAAATAGGTTAATTTATACTAGTGTAGATCCCGTGCTATAGCACGGTAATTTTTAGATTTGATTTATAAAGAGGCAGACTCAATAAAATTATTTGTATAAATTAACTGTACTTTCAATTTAATGTTAATATCAGTAAGAGGTAAAAAANTGATTTATAAAGAGGCAGACTCAATAAAATTATTTGTATAAATTAACTGTACTTTCAATTTAATGTTAATATCAGTAAGAGGTAAAAAAAAAGTTCAAAAGACATTTGTATAAATTAACAGTACTTTTAATTTAATATTGTAATGTAATAATATAATATTAGTAAGAGGTAAAAAGAAAGTTTAAAAGACACTTTAGGTCAGTTAATTTTTCCTTGAACTATTAATATTATTTATTATTAAGAATAATTTATGACAGTAATAATACATTTAATTTAGATGTAAAATCTAATTAAAACATGTATTAGCCTTGTAAAAAAACCGGTAAAAATAATATCTGTATATATGTATTTATGGTAGAGAATGTGAAGGTAAGTAGTTTGGAATATTATATTATTAAGAAGGTAAAGAATTTGCGAGATAACCTATGTAGAGATTGATGAATATTGTGTAAATCATTTCAGGATATATGTGTTTACGGTATATACTTGTCAATTAGTGTAGCTAATTATTATACTTAATTAACAGTGGGTATATTTAGGAAAGATTTCGCTAGAGTATATTTAGAGAATAAGGAGTAGTCAGAATATAACATTGAGCGTAATTTTTCAATACTCTTTAACATACGTGAGCGAGAATTTTGAGCGGGAATTTTTAAGATGTGTTAATCTTTTAGTATATAAGAGATTACTATAAGTTATCTGAAAACATTGGTATGTTCAACGGCCAATCGATATAGTTTCTTCATATGTTCAACAAAAGCCATTCCATATATTTGTACCATCATTTTGGGGGTCGTTGTGCTACCGTGTGGATCAAATTATTATTTTAAGTTCCGATGTATTTTTACCTCACCATAGGCACATATATAAATCTATACAATATACTTTAAAGGGTATCTTAAATATTCAACTAGTGTGACGTGACAATGTTTTATTGTGACATGACAAACTTAATGTGACGTGGTAATGTTTTATTGTGAAATGGCAAATAAATGTGACATGACACTTATTTTTAATTCGTTAATCTATACAATAACATAAAAATACTATTTTGAGCAATTTCTTAAGTAAGTAAAAGACAAAGAAAGATAAAAGACTAAAAATATGCACTAGGTGACCATGTAAGAACCTTTATTTTTTGGTATAAACCATCTGGTTTAATCCGAGGGCTGTAAAACTCTCCCTCATGAGTTTCAACACTGCTGCGTTCCCAGGGCTCGAGCACGAGACCTCTGGTTAAGCTAGAACAACCCCTTGCCAGTTGATCTGAGTGCTCATGGGTATGTAAGAACCTTTATAAAAAGGCTATTTTGAGCAATTTCCTAATGTTTGAATCGCTTACAGACGCCAATACTTGCATCATTTATTCAAGGGTAAACTCAAATCAGGTTAAACAACTACGAACAGGGGCGGACCCAGAATGTAAAATTTGGGGTAGCAAAAATAATGAATATGCATAATATGAGAATAGAACCTGGGACCCATATGCAACAACCAAAACCTTTACCACTGAACCACTTGATATTTCTTGCTTTTATAATGGGCATATATATACTTATCTACTATTTAGCAATATTTAGGGTAGCAAAAATTCGTACGCTTAACCGATTTTTTTACGTTTGGGGTAGCGGACGCCACCCCTTGCTACTAGGTGGGTCCGCCCCTGACTACGGAGTATCACATTTGATTTTGGTTGAATATCAAATTGGAAAAAAAAAAGACTAAAAATATGCACGAGGTTACCATGTAAGAATTTTTATAAATTTTCTAAGATAAATATGCACTAAATTTTTCATAACCCCGTGAAATCTTGGTAACTAAAAAAACAAAGAAAGATAAATATGCACTAAATTTTCAAAACCCCATAAATAATGATCTTAATAACTAAAAAGATAAAGAATAAAAATTGGTTAAATAAATGACTAACTGATCATGTAAGAACCTTCATAAACTCCCAAAGATAAATATGCACTAAATTTTTCATTACTTAATGCCTAATGATTTTGGCAACTAAAAAAACAAAGAATAAAAATTGGTTAAATTGACTCATTAAAATGATGTTTACATCTTATAACTCATTAAAGTCTAATTTCGATAACTCTCATTTATCATTAACACTAAGAGGGTTTGAGATCATTAATTATAACTGAGAACTCAAGAGATATCAATTAAAACCTCATATAACCCAAGATTATAAATAAGACAACTAAAAGGAGGACTTCCATTCACCTATAATTTTTTTTTATGTACTTTTATTTAGTCTCTTACACTCTATTCAATTGGATTCTAATTTATTTTTGTTGATTCTCAGAGTGCCCTATTTAAGAATCTAAACGTGAAATGTAGAGGTATAAACCATTAATATTTCATTCTTTCTACTTTTATTTCACATATACCGAGTATTTTGGTTTTCCTTAAATAAGTTTGATTTAGTTGTTACAATTCTTAAATATCAAAATGGAAGACTAATTTAGAGGTTGTCATTGAGACAAATCAACAATCATATAGAAAAATTGTTATAGAGTACAATAGTTGTTATGCTTATGAGTCTTTTGTGAATTGAGTACCATAAATTTGTTAAGTATAAAGGGCAAATAAAGCACATCTAATCAAAATAACCAATAAAAACATTGTATACTTATTTGTTTTTTTTTTTTTTTTTTTTTTTTTTTTTTTGACAACTGTAAAGAAAAGGTTACTACATCCTTATTGTCTGGCGAGCCAGGCCATGAGCAATCTTATTAAGATGGCGTAGGGTAAACGAAAAGCTTAAACAATGAAAAGAAGAGAAAAGCTGTTCAATATCTCTTATGACGCCCTTGATCAGATGATGTTCTCTTTCCACACCAGCAATCTGATTTAGAAGCTGAAGGCAATCCGTGAAGACTGCCAAGTGACGTTGCCTGCAGAAACATGCCCTTTGGAGAACATACTTAAGGGCCAAAGCCTCAGCTTGAAGCGGTGATTCCGCTCTAAATTTTCTACCACCCTTTTCTAACTCTTCATTAGTACTCCCAAAGGCAATCCACCCCATAGCGGCCCCATAATCCGACTCCCAGCTAGCATCGACTTTGATACGAACACCCGGACACGTGTCATGAGTACCAACCACCACCAAGGAGTAACCATCCCGAAGAGGTATGTTAGTGAGGGGGTTCGGCTGCGAAGTTACAGTATCCCTCCTCCCGTCCCATTCTCCATAGCTCGGATAACAGGTTCAACCTCCTTATTCAAATCTCCTAGGCAGCCTCCTATCATCCGTGGGGCAAAATGGCAATCTCGAAAAACCAAAAAATTTCGAAATTTCCATATCATTGCTAAAATTCTCAAAAAATAAACAACACGCTTCTTCCCCTCCTCTAACTTCAGAAGATAAAGAATCCAATTATAAATCCACTCACCAATTGGAACCTCCTTGTCATTATCCACATGAATCCCCAAATCCGAACCAGCCCAAAATCTTGCTGAGATAGGGCAGTCACGAAATAGATGGTCAAGAGTCTCCCCAACCATACCAAAAGAGTGACACAAGCGACATCCATACTCCAATCCCAAGCTCCTCCTCTTAAACTCAATACAAATTGGTAAAGTACCAGTGAAAATCTCCCATAAAAGGATCTTCCAAGAGTTAGGACCCGACAGATGCCAAAGATACTTACCACAAAACTTCTTTTCACGACCTTTTATCCTTGTTCTATCTTTTCTTGATCCATGATGTTTCATATAGAAATCCAAGGTAATGCCATAACCACTTTTCACCGAGTACTCACCATCTTTGGTATGAGGCCAGAAAAACCTCATCCTTCCTATTCAGCGAGGAAAGAGGTATAGCCATAATCCTTCTTCCAGACTTCTGATTAAACAGCGAATTGATAAGTCCCTCATTCCAACCGTCCTTTGCCAACATCAAATTCCTTACCTTAAGGTCTTTAAGGAAGGAAAAGTCTTGAACCAGAATTTCATCCCGTGGCTCTGGGCATTCGCCATTTACCCATCTGGAAACCCACACATTCATATCCGAAGAAGATCCCGGTTTCCACCCAACATTGTTCATTATTAACTCCAATCCAAACATGAATCCTTTCAGACCCCAAGAGGAAGAATTCGGGTTACACCTAGGGTTTTGTCCTTCCCCTACAACGTCCGACCCAAAAATCTTCCTTCTGAAAACTCTTGAAAAAAGTGAGTCATCCCCTGCCATAATTCTCCACCCATGTTTTGCTAGCAGAGCCTTATTAAGACATTCAATATTACGTATACCAAGACCCCCTTCTCTTTTGGGTAAACTCAAGAAAGTTTTGCTACACCAATGAACTCGCTTACCTGAATTACATCCGCCCAACCAAAAATGTGACAATAAAGCATTAATCTTATTTGCCACACTTACCGGAATTTTAAAAACCGATAGAAAGAAAGAAGAAAGATTTGATAAAAGAGACGAAATTAAGGTAAGCCGTCCAGCTGGTGATAGAAAAATC
>VHZZ01026786.1:8084-19305 GCA_009801015.1 Silene noctiflora | reverse complement strand
AACTTAAAATTAAAATTTCATAAGATAAAGAAATATATTATTTATTTATTATAAGTAAAATCATTCTATAATAACATAAAGATAATTAAATATATTTAAATGAAGTTGTGATGTTTACAACTCCTTAATCAAACCAAATTGTTAGGGTCATGCAATTCATCTTATATACACATCATGATACGACTTTCACGTTCGAAATTGGACTTTCACCTTAGAAATTGGTTATACATGAGAATTTTATCTCCATGTTTATTTTTATTTGTTTATACTGATGAACTAATGATTGAGGGTGATTTTGGTTATAACTCTTTTTCCCATGCAATATATATATGTAATTTTATGAGCTATTTTCATTATTAATTATAGTTGACGTATAAATTTATGAATAATGAGATGACGTCACCGGGTGACACTTAAACTCAGCGCCACCCAGGGTTATAACAGTAAATTTCTTGTGTATTTTCACTTTCCTTCTCTTAAATTTTGAATTTCAAACTAATTAAAACAAAAGGATAGTTTAGGAAACTAATGTTTTATACTTAGTTAGATACTCGTATTATTATTATATAACCATCTAGAAAACTTCAATGCGGAAATATTTGTAGCAACTTGAAGTGGTATGTTTCATCAAACAAAGAAGACCCATATGATCTTTCCACTAGGATCATGATTTGATCTAATTTATGTGATGTGCACAAATTACTACATGTAAAAGAAGACGTAAATACATTAGTAAAGTGAGGTATAGCTTCGACCCAATCAATTTTTTTCAGTGTCTTCTTCATCGACGGATTGTATTAAATTTTCTATTTCGTTGGGGTGTAGATGAAAATCCAATAGGTGAGAGGTAAAGTAAATGAAAAATACAATACGTTACAGTGAAAATGGGGTTTGGAGGATCATTTAGTAGGCTTGAAATGGGGTTAGGATATAATGGGAAGGTGTTTAGGACTATTGGTGTAGAAATTGACGAATTTTGCTGGTTTACACTTCTTGAGGAAGCAGAAAAATGTGATTCTTTTAATAGGAAAACAGATGCAATTTTTTTCATGAACCCTTGTTTAGGATTGCAAAGAATTGTTGATGATGCTGGGGCTCAGGTTATGTGTAAAATTGCAGTTGAGAGTAGGGTTGTGGAATGTTATTTGGTTTATGGTGTTGATGTTGCCCATTTAAAGCACCTGATTGAAGTGAGTAAGGGTGAAGTAAATGGTGTGACAAAGTGCTTGATGAGTCATATTTATATACATTTTATGCCTCTCTTTTAGTTACTTTTAATACGGTTTTCGTGTTAAGTTATACGAATTACATGTCATTTATGCTAGAATTAGATACTTCCGCATTTTGGTGTTTTAATGCAGACTTGGAGCATTTATGGAGCATTTTAGAGAATAAGAGCACCGCGGAGGAGACATGATGGAACACACGAAGCATGACACGGAAATCCAGGAGAAATAAAGGAAGAGGAGAAGAAGACACGAAGAAATAAGATGACTTGTTGTAGTTACTCGATCGAGTGTGACAATACTCGATTGAGTATCTTAGTCTGAGGCACTTTTTGCAAAACTTTCCTTAAATCGGTTTATTTTATTATTATGTTTTATTATAAATAGGAAACTCCTACACAATAATTAGGTGATGCTTTTATTATTCTTGGATCCCTAGTTTAGTTTAGTTTAGTTTAGCTTTCTCTCAAAAACTTCTTTATGTTATTGGCTACGAAGATCGTTCATACCTTGAATTTTTTAATTAATCATTGTTCGGTATTTCTTATCTCTATTCTTATGTTTTCTTTAATTATATTTATCGTTCTTTCTATTGTCATGCGTAGCTAGTTTTATAATCTAGGGTGAAAGAGGATCTAGTATCATGTTAGAAGGGGGGTAAGTAATACATTAAATGTTAAATTGCTTTTGATTGTTATTCAGTTATGGGTTTGAATCTAATTGATTGATTACTGATAAGAGTTAATTAATTAGTCTTGCAAATTAGGATATTCACCGATAGGCTTAGTACTAGTATAGGTTGCGATAACTGAATAAAGATAGTTTAATTATAGCGACCGCATATTATTCTAGATCTAAAAGGCATATTAGAATCGACTGATCTTATGACCTTAAACAATCCAATAGCTCTGTTAATTAATTAAATATCACCCGAGATAAACGATCTAGTAAACCCAATCCCTAGACCTTTTAATCTTATTGTATTCGTTATTTATTTATTTTGCAATTAGTTTTAGTAAACCAATCAAATCTTCAATAAACTTGATACCTTTAAGACAGACCTAAATTAATAACAAACTAGATTATTACCGCTTCCTTGTGGATACGATACCCCTAATTACCAGTGACTAAACCTGGAAAATCGAGTCAATGGGTCGGGTTCGGGACGGCCAGTTCGGGTCTGATCAGTTCGAGTCTTTCATTGATTTCGGGTTAGTTTGGGTCGCCTCGGGTCATTTCGGGTTTCGGGTTGTTCGTCGGGTCAGTTTTGGGTATCCGGGTCGGGTTATTTTGGGTCGGGTCATTTTCGAGTCAATGAATAAGAGAGAAAAAACTATTTTAAATATTTTTCGGTTCAATTAGAGTTATGTTTTGTCGGGTCATTTTCGGGTTGGGTGGTTTCGGAACCGGGTCATTTTCGGGTCGGGTCAAGAGCTCGGGTCATGGTCGGGTCGGGTTTGTTTGGGTTTTCGGGTCACATTCGGGTGATGTAGTTCGGGTCATTTCGGGTCTCGGGCCAGCCTTTTCGGGTCGGATCAATTGGGTCGGGTTGCTTCTACCAGGTCTACCAGTGACTATTAGTTAGTACCGAGCTAGGTTTACTTTGATTAAGGTGATACGACTTTAGCCCTATCAAATTTGGCGTCGTTGCCCGGGAGGCAATCATTTTCTATTTGTTTTTGTTTAGTTTGTCTTTTGTCTCAAGGAACTTCAGTTCCTTGAGACCGTTCTAATGATTTCCATCCAATTTCCATAGGGTGAAGATGAAAACTTCCACGATTACATGCTTAGATGGAATGATTGGATTCGTTCTCCTAATTGCGAACGCACACTCCCACGTCTTACTGTGTGCCTTACTCTCTTAAGAGGTATGAACAGAGAAACCCAAGACTATATTGACTCCATAGGTAAGGGATATTATGGTGGTAAGGATATTTAAGATGTCCTTTGTTTCTTTGAATGGCTTGCTCTTGAATGCATTAAACCCAATTTTTCATTTCAGCCAAATATGGATGAGTGTGTGGGTGAGACCATAGAAACCATTATAACGAATGGAAAGGATATCAAAGAAAACATAGAGGATGAGACCATATACTCAGTTGATAACCCCTTCTTTGAGGATAATTTAGAACCTCTCTATAACAATTATACAGACAGTGAGCCATATGAGGAAGACTTGACGGGCCCCCTAGAGTACCTCTTTTGTGACGAGTCTTGGGATAAGGAGAGTGAGGAAACGCAATTCGAAGGTCTGGAGGTCAAATGGGACTCATG
This sequence comes from Silene noctiflora, assembly GCA_009801015.1. NCBI lineage: Eukaryota > Viridiplantae > Streptophyta > Magnoliopsida > Caryophyllales > Caryophyllaceae > Silene > Silene noctiflora. The sequence goes on along the minus strand of VHZZ01026786.1, from coordinate 15,805 downwards.
TGACGATATGCTGACTCTTTTTTTTTATACTCCCTCTCCAGTTGTTGAATTTGATTATAATTTTGAGTCAATTGAGGATCATTTTAATACAACTGTGCGGAATGCATATTTTGGTGTTTCTGATGTTGATGATGATATTGATGAATATTCTGCACAAGGGTCCTTGACTAAGGACCCTTCAGAGACTTTAATATGTTCGGAGACATGTACAGGTGAATCTCCCATTTGGAAAGCCGAGCTTGATGCTTTTGAGGCTGCAATATATGGGAATGAACCTATTAAAGAGAGAACGAGAAGGTATCTGAGTCCGTGAATACTTCTGGCACGGTAGAGGTAATATACTCTTTTTCCACCGATTCTGACATTAGGAGTGGTAGACCTCCCGACCAATCTGAGGTAATTGTTGACGATAATTTCATGTGGATTACAAATATAGAGGGTAGTAAACTWCCTCGTATGACTTCTACTTTGTGTTTTAATGCTCCACCCTCTCTTGGTCGGACGAATAGTTTGCTGCAATTTTATTATAATTGTCATCAAAAATTTGATAAGTTGAGACGGTATTTAACAATGATTTTATATGCTCATATTATATCTTGGCGCTACTTATGCTTTTGTGTAGCACATGCGCAGATTTATGATTGACTTTTAAGAGCTCTGGGTTGTTTTGATTTTGCCCAATTGCTTGTAATGGATATATAAAGACAAAAAGAGGCCGTGCGGGACCTATCTGAAACCAGCGCTACCAGGAGGCAACCCGGATTTTTACTTAGTTTGTAAATTTTAATTTATTTGCATTTAAATGTCGTCTTAGTTAGTTTAGTTAATTTTGTTTTAAATATGGGTCGTGTTCATGTCTTGAGCGCTATGAGGGAGTGAATTTGACGAGTTTTGTGAGATTTTTTTTTTGGTGAAAATGTGAAACTTGTATTAATAATTATCAAACCAACCTTACACCATACTTAGCCAGTTTAATACAACCAACAAACTACAACAGACTCCTCGATACTAACCAATTACTAAAATTAGACCGAGAACTATCAAATCTATTATGCTTTAAACGCCATCTGATAGCACATTGAATCTCCTTCACAACTGCCTTTGGCGCTTTGACCCATAGCTCCATTCTACTAACATTTCTGGCCTCCCAGACCTTATACACAAGAGCATTAATAACTGCCAAAACAACCAACTTCTTGCTTAAAGACTTGCATCTCCAAGGAAGAGCCCATTGAATAGGATCCCCAGACCAATCAATATCCAACCAGTCCTAGAGCAAAGACACACACACTGCTGACTGTAAGGACATTCAAAGAACAAATGTTGCTATGTTTCATTCTGAGCAGCACACAGACAGCATTGTTCATCACAAATAACCCCAAAATTCAGAAGCCTATCTTTAGTCAAAAGCCTATGCTTAATGAAGAGCCAAGCAATAAAGCAATGTTTAGGCAAACACAGCCTATTCCAGACAAAAGGTTGCCAAGAAACAGACTGATGAGAGCCCCACAACCAAGTATAGACCTTCTGCACTGAATATGCAGCTCTAAGCCAACTGTGAAGGCCAAAACCAGATTGTAGCTGCTCTTTAACCTTACACACTTGTCTCCAAGCCCAGCTAGAATTATCAGTAGGAACATAATCCCACCCGTCACACTGCTTTATATAGATATTGTGAACCCATTTCACCCACAAGCAATCTTTCTTATTTGCTATCCACCAAATATACTTTCCCAACAGAGCAATATTCCATAAGTGACAGTTTATAATGCCTAAACCTCCTTTATTCTGGGGAAGGCAGCATTGCTCCCAGGCAACATGGGAGATTTTATGAGCATCATCACTACCAGACCAGAGATATCTTCTACAAATGCTTTCGACCATTTGGATGAGAGCTTTGGGTAGCAGAAAAACCCTAGCCCAATAACTGTGTATTTGAGTGAGTACAGTTTTCACCAAAACTAGTCTACCTGCATAGCTCAAATGCCTGACACCCCAACCTCTAATTCTACAGACAATTTTATCTACCACCTTATTACACTCAGTAATTGTAATCCTCTTATAAGAGATGGGTATTCCCAAATACCTAAAAGGAAACACTCCTAGCTGAAACCCTGATATCCTCAGAATGGTAGACTGCTCACTATGACTGACCCCATTCATATATATGTCTGATTTGTCTCTATTCATCTACAACCCTGAAGCTTCAGAAAAGACAGGAATGCTCTCATTAAAACCTAGACAGACTGACAGTCCCCTCTGTAGAAAAGGAGCAGATCATCAACAAATGCTAGGTGACATAACTTCAAAGACCTACAAAGAGGATGAAACCTAAATTCAAGCTTTCCAGTGACTAAATCAAAAATTCAAGTCAAATATTCCATACACAATATGAATAACAAGGGAGACACGGGATCTCCTTGTCTGAGACCCATCTCCCCTTTGAAAAACCCAAATTGAGCCCCATTCAAAGACAGAGAGTAAGAAGTAGTAGATATAAATTGCATCACCCAATTAACCAACTAATCAGGAAATCTCAGAGCCACCATCATCTCTCTAACAAACTCCCACTCAATGGAATCATAAGCTTTCCTCAAATCAATCTTCATCATTACCCTGGGTGAGCAGTTTTTCCTATGGTACAATCTCATCAAGTCTTGGCAAATAAGAATATTGTCAACAATCTCCCTATCTTTGACAAAAGCACTTTGGTTCATACTAATCACATCAGGGAACACTTTAGCCATCCTATTACAAATAACTTTGGAAATGCAATTATAAAGTACATTACAACAGGCTATAGGTCTGAATCCCATCACTTTTGCAGGTGCCTCAGTCTTAAGAATTAGAGAAAGCACAGTGGTATTCACTTGCTGCAATAACCTACCATTCCTAAAGAAATCCAAGACTGCATCAATGACATCCTCCCCTACTATATCAAAAGCATCTCTAAAGAGCCCTGATGAGAACCCATCAGGGCCAGGGGCTTTGTCAACAGGAATAGAAAACATGGCTTGCCTAACCTCCTCTCTAGTGACCTCCTGAACCAGACAAGTGGCCTGCTTCTGAGTCACCACTTTACCCCTTCTAACCACTCCAACACAAACACTCCTCACCTCACCGTTACTGCCCAACAAAGACTGATAATATTCCAAAAAAGCTTTCTCAATGGAGTTATTCTCAGTGCAATCAACTCCATTCATATCCGTAATTTTCAACACTTTATTCTGAGCCCTCTTAGCCTTGATAGTACTGTGAAAATATCTGGTGTTATCTTCAGCACTATTAACCCATTTTATCTTAGCCTTTTGAGTTAAATAAAGAATTTTGGCTTCTTATAACTACCTATAAGACTGAGCAGCTACCCTTTCCTCCATCCACAGACTCTGATTCATAGGATCTTTGTGCATTTTCAATTGAATGTGCTCCAACAAAATCTTAGGCACCCGAGCTGTATTTTCAATGTCCCCATAGTTCTCTCTATTCAGCTTCTTCAAATGATATTTCAGGCTTTTAAATTTTTTAACAACCTGAAACATAGTGCAACCTCTGACATTCCTCTTCCAAGCATCAACCACAATTCCTTTAAACTGAGCATGCTTACTCCACATATTAAAATATTTAAAACTAGCCTTCACCCTTACTTCATCCTTCCATAGTTCAATAAGGCAAGGATTGTGATCATACAATCCTTCATGTAGGAAATTCACAGTACTAGCAGGGCCATTCAAAATCCAATCATCATTAGCTAGGACCCTATCAATCCTGCGAAAAACTCTTGCTGCCCCTTCTTGCTTATTATTCCAAGTGAAATAAGCACCAGAAGAAACCAAATCATAAAGCCCACAAAAATTCACACAGTTTTGAAACTCCCTAACTTCAGCATCAGTTACATTAGAGCCAATCCTCTCATCCATATATAGTACATTGTTAAAATCCCCCATGACCAGCCAGGACCCCCAGCTAGAGTCTTCATATGAGTGAGAGAAGACCAGAGCTGATGCCTATCTGCATCCTTGTTACACCCATAAACAAGAGAAAAATACCAAGTAGACCCAGTAACCAAATAATGCACCTTAACATGTATTACTTGTAAATGAGTAGCCATCACATCCACAAAAAAATATTAGGATCCCAAATAAGCCAAATCCTTCCTCTATCCCAAATATCATTATTGTCAATAAACTGCCACCCACTGCCTAATTCATGTTGCACTTTATTTTTATTTTTATTCTTAACTCTTGTTTCTACTAAGACAAATGGCCCTATCTTATTAATATGCAGGAAACGTCTGACATCTCCTTGCTTATTCTTCTTATTGAGACCTTTAACATTCCAAAACCACACCCTAACCATGTTCACTTGTAGGTGATCCCATCCCTCTCCTTAAACTATTTAAAACATTTCTCCTCAAAGAAAATTGCAAGGCATCCAGGAAGGTAGGCCCTCCTGCACCATGACCTTGCTTGGATAACCTCTGAACAATTCTAGCAGGAGACACAGAATTAATCATAGAACCCTGGTCAGGCATAGGTATAACCACTACATCTGACTCCATCAAGGGAAGACTGTCTTCCTCCCTGGGAATACTTTCTGCAACTGGTTTGGTCACCTGAGGGACCTGAGGTTTCTGCACTGGTGCCACAGCCTTAGGTCTCCACTGTTGCCTGACAGGCCCTGCATTCTTTACCCCAGACACAGTCTTACAAATAGCTTACTCATGTCCAATACCCTTACACTTAGCACATAGAACTGGTTTCTACTCATAATGAACATCTTGCCTTTGAACATCATCATTTACATCAATAAACTCAACATAATCAGGGAATTACTGTCCTACCTTAACCTCCACCATATAACCAGCGTAACTCAAAAATTCCTTCTCAAGAGTAGCTTTGTCACAGCGAATAGGAGAGCCAATCAGTCCAACAATTTTGGTAAAGCTTTTCCCCAATATTTAAGTTCCGATCCATAGACTCTTACCCAAATTGGCACTAAGTCAGGTTTATCCTTTACTATTTTAGAGTCAGCTTGCCAATCCTTGATAATGAATGGCTTACTGTCAAAAAGTATAGGTTCTGACTATAATACCAACTCCTTATCCTCAAGCTTAGCAAATCTAATCAAACAGATTTCATTCGCTAGAAAAGATACTTTATCAATTGAATACTTATGCCAGATTCTATGTACAAAACCCCCCATGACATGACTAGGTGGATTGGCACCAAGAACATAACAATAAATCGATGAAGCCCAGAATTCAACCTCAGATTGAACATCAGCAACATCAATTTTCAGCGTAGGAACCTTACCATGAGCAGCAGTAGGTTGCTTCTTACCAACTTCCTGCCAGTCCTAATCCTTCGTCGATTTATCCTCTGAATTAACCCTCAACTCCTTCTGTAAGTTAAAAGCACGAAGCTTAGCTGCCTTCGAACTTTCTTTATCAATCACTTGCTCAATTTCCTCCCTCAATTCTGTAATATGTGGCGTATTAGTACTATTTTTAGATTTATTATTATTTGATGAACTACTATTTTTGTGATTTTGTGGAGAATTTTTACTATTTAAACTGCGTTTCCCCCTTGCCATTGCAAAGGTTCAGATTGTTAGATCTTTCTCTCACTAGATTGTTAGAGCTTTCTCTCACCGCGTATAATAGTTTTGTGAGATTTATTGTAGGTAAAAAGAGTTTATGGCGTAGATTTACGAGTTGGAAGAAGAAGAGCGCTAAATTTGGTCCCTCGATCGAGTAACATCACCACTCGATCGAGGATCCTAATAAATAAATTATAATGTTCAATGTCGTAAGTTAGCATCTTCGAAATTTGGTCCCTCGATCGAGCATCCTACCTACTCGATCGAGTTGTGTCAGCTACAACTATTCTTGCCTACTTCCTTTTATTGATACTCAAATCGACTTCTTCCTTTTATTGATACTCAAATCGACTTCTTCCTTTTAGCCAGATCTTCTCGCACCCCTTTCCTCAATCTCTTATTCATCCCTTACAGAATCATCCATAAAATCACTCCATCACCACTACTTCACCATACTCGCCACCTCTTGCGATCCAGACCGACTGTCTTCGAGGACAGCACCACCACGTTGGTCTCGCCTATCGCCACTGCTCCTCCTCTCGTAACTCCATGTTCGTCGGCAACCTCACCTCCGTCGTCCTTTGCTGTGGCGACCACCGCGAAAAACCCAAACCCATAACCATCTTGTTTGCTCTCATATCGGTCCTAATTCGCTGCGTCGAGTTGAATTCTGGGTGGCTATCTGTTCGAATCCAAGTTTTCGAGGATTCTAATTGATTCAAGGAGGTTAAATCGACATCTTACAATCGATTTCAGGTGTTTTCTACCCTTAATTGCTTTAATTTGTTTGATTTTAACAATTAGAGTTTGCTGAATTTCGAAAATCTTGTGGTGTTATTCACGAAATTGATCATAATTATTGGTTAGTCGAAACTTTGTTACGGTTTTTCGGCTTGTGTTGTGCATCTGTTTCGCACGTCTTAGAGTACATCTTCTAAACGAATATTGGGATAATTGTGGTTTTTGTGTGCTGTAATTTAGGACGTGACTTAGCGTTTGTTAAGTCGCATTCGTGATTTGATGTGACTTTTCCTGGTAAGTTGAGTACTTGTGGGAGCAAACGAGGTGACATACTATGCTACTTGCATTTTATTTCTGTTACATGGGAAGGTTGTCCCAGAGTATATGATTTTAATTCGTTAATGCAATTTCTGATGTGCTTGGCCCGATTCCTGCTATGTCGAGTCCTTGTGTGGGTTAGTTTCTTTTTATTTTGATGGTAAATCGCTGTACTGTTTATTGAAATTTCTGGTGCTATGTTGGCTCGAGCTTTGGGTTCAAGTCACTTGTTTCTACTAACTTGGGGAGTTCTGCAAGTACGGTTATATACCAAGGCTTGACCTTGGAGGAGATTTTATGTAACATCTCGATTATCCGACCAAGATAATCGAAGCATTACCATCTCGGTTGTCCGAGGTAGTGTTTCAAAACTTCAACTAAAAGAACATTTTATTAATAATATAAGTTTAACGATTACAATTAACATAAATGATAAATACAACTCATCTACTACGACCTATAACGTATGTCTACTACTCGACTCCAATCTTGAAGCGCGGCCCCAACTCCCTAATGCATCATAAAACCTGCAATTAACCTGCTCCCCATATGATCGGAAATATCATATGGATCGACACAGGCCACCCCGGAAATAGGTGACAATTACACAGACACACAACACGTCAGTTTAAATAAATAATATGAGACACGACATACGAAATGTGATTATGAAATATGACAATGAAATGTACGTGACATGACCTCCAACCACACCATACCGGTACTGGGACACACCCAGATGTACCCAACCACACCACACCGGTACCGGGACAAAACTAGACGTACCCACAAGTCGGTGACGGCACCGCAGCACCGCCCACCAAAACAGTCGGACCGCAGCCGGTGAAAACGTACTCCAGACACACCGGTGGTACCGGGCCCGAGAGTGACTCGGATCCCCTGCCAGACGACGTGACTCAACCTCACGTGTCCTTGCATAACTCAAGCCATTAATGTGCACATTCCCCTTTGGAGTGGGAAGCTCCAAGAGGCGACCTAAGCGGAAGACGGTCTCCCAACCGCCTTCCGTCTCCAATACAATCATCATACCACCACCATCAACC
>VHZZ01026758.1:11568-27285 GCA_009801015.1 Silene noctiflora | reverse complement strand
ATGCATGATCCAATCCAACTTCCACTTAGCTTTGTATTCTCGATATTTGCTCTTTTTGTCGGGATTTAGCTAATAAAAGTTACATTTCCTACAAAACACGTTAAACGCATGCAAAACAACTAGAACACGTTAGCTCAAATAAACACTAATAATAATGCAAATAACATGTAAAACCGAGCTAAAATATGGGGTAAAATCGTATATAAAATAGACTTATCACAAACCTATCTTCAAGGAACTCATTACCCAATTCAAGTAATTAACTTACCTAGTAATTATCATCCGATTAAAATTTACCCCCCTGATTATTCCATGGATTCCAGGCAAGCCCTAAATAGTGTTTTCAACTGACACAGTTTCTCATTTGTAACATGTCAGAAGCTTGTCACGTTTCACAACCGGTTTAAATAATGGTCAAAACGAAAGGTAATTGCGAAATATCACCGTTTCACCGGTATCTTTTCATCACAAGTAAAAATAGTTATAACTAACTCGGTTTTTTAACGTGTGCCCTAAATTAAAAAAAAACATTAAGAACCTAAATGTGGAAAGATTAACAAGATCTTCAATTATAAACTCGTCTTTACCATATAATGAAAACATCTTACTAATCTTTCCATAATTTGGTTTTTAACATGTGCTATTAGGGCAAACGTTAGAGAAATCGTAATTAAATGCACGTAGTGCCCCTGAGGTTTGAAACTTTGCGCGAAATACCCAAATTTTTTAACTGGGAAACTTTAAATGTCGATAACTCGTGTTTACAAACTCGGAAAATGAGGATTTTGTTTTTCAAAGTGATCATCTTTCCGAAAACAACGATTTGAAAATAAAAGTTTGTTGCATTTTGATCTTGTGGCTAGGACCCTAGGAGTTATTTATTTCAAAGTTTTTTTTGACCGAACATACTTTGAGTGACCATATCTCTTGGCTAGGTAGCACATACATTTTTCCTAATCAGCCGTCCCATGTCAAACACCGTGTCCGACACGACACTCGTCGGACATGCCTAAATGTGTCGGATGCCTATAAATGAGGAATGAGATGTCGAAAGACCGAAAGAGATTGATTAAAGACGGGTTTAAGTGGGAAATGAGAATAAGTTATAGTCAAAGTTAAATTGTACCTTCAATTATTTAAATTTAATATCAAATACATTTACAAAATAAAATGCTACGTTAATTATAACTATAAAATATATATTTTATTTAATTTAAATAACAAGTTCCGTGTCCTAAATTTCATGGGATGCCGTGTCACGTGTCCGTATGGTGTCCGTGTCCGTTTTGGTGCTACCTAGTCTCTTGGTTACGAGTTCCAAACTCGACAATTTTCTTTTTCAAGATGTAATTTTCGAAAAGTTGACCGATTTAAAAAAGAGAATGGTCATTTTCAAACTCATAAACCCGAATTACAAGTATGACCAAGTTGTCCGATTTAAATATTTGGATATTTTGTGTAAAATGTTAAAATTTAAAGGAATGACGTGAATTTTCAATTAAATACGTGACGAAAATCTGAAATCGTATCCACGATTCCGATGCCCACCTACATATTGGTGACATGTGACAACGATGAGAGTGAGTGCCACCTCATCTAACCTCTATTTCTGCACGCATGTTTAGCAAACAAAAGGACCAAAATAACCATAACCATTGATACAAATATTATATTTAAAAAATGGCGAAATTTTCAGTTGAAGAAGAAGATGATGAAGAATTCTGTGTGCGCAGTCCCAAGAGAGTAAGAACTTCTTCACCTTTACATGATCATCATCATCATCAAGAACAAGATCGATCAAATGATGATGATGAAACCAATTCAACTGCTAGAACCAATAACTCCTCTGGTGGACCCGTTTCTGTCTTTTTATCCGACCCGGATGTCTTGGATTGCTCCATTTGCTTTGAACCCTTGACTATTCCTGTATTTCAGGTCATTTTAATTCTGCCCTTTTGCTCAAAGTTTCAGTTTTTCCTGATTTTTGTGTTGTTTAGTCTGTCAAATTGGTTTGTTTTGATACCCTTTTACTCAAATTTTCAATTTTTCATTAATTTTGTGTTGTTTAGTTTGTGAAATTGGTTCGTTTTGATGCCCTTTTGCTTAAAGTTTCAATCTTTGTTGGATTTTGTTTGTGTATATGTGACATTTTAGGGGTAAATAGAAATGGGGTTTTGGATTATGTAGAAGATTATGTTGTGGGTATTAGAAAGGAGGTTTTTCGGATGCCGAAAATGGGATGAATGATAAAATTTTCGATTTGAAGTACTAGTTTCAGTTATTTCTTTGTTTGCAGAATTTGGGGTTTCGAAAGGGTCTCTGTAGACTCTGTTTGTATGTGTGTTATGGGATATGAAATGAGTTTTAATGTAGTTGACCCTCAATTTGTGAGGTTAATGCTTGGAAAATGATGAATTTTGTGGATTTCTGCATGAGTTTCTTTGTTGCACATTTAGGCTGACTTGAAGAGAATGGCTAATTTCACAATTGTGAAGCATCATGTTTTGATAAATTTGGAGGAATTTAGGAACCACAAATGCATTGGTTAGGTACTTTCTGAAGTCTGAATGCCTGCAACACTCGTTACCCTAGGTTACCAGGTTGCGGTTAAGGAAACTATTAATGAGAACATAGGAAAGAATGACATGGTATGCATGCTCATGACCTCTTGGAACCATAGTGAGCCTTGTATCGAAGGGTTTCATTTGTGAGATCATCTCAAATACCTTGTATACCTCATGCTAGAAGTCTGAATGCTAGAATTGATTTGTCTGACATATAATACCGTCTTGTAGCCTTGTAGGGGTATAAGTTTTTGTTCTAGAACTATAATTCAGCCAATATTCAGAATCACCACCAAATCACTTTAACCCTTCCTGTTCTTCCAAATGTGTGCCCGAATAAAGTTTGGACCAACGATGTGCTGATTTCATTGTTTGCACGATTTTACACTATTTGCCCTGAATTGGATTAGCAGTTGAACTCTAAGAATTGGCCTAAATAGCATCTCACTTATGGTTTAATGGGGGAATGACTGCGTATCTGACACGCCTTAGTCAAGGCAGTTTTAAGAGAGGTTGGGGTCTGCCTTGTAATTATTACGTGTAATATTAACTAGTCCACATATTTGCTCTAACACTGCAGAAACAGTGGAGATCGCATCACTAGTTAGCCAATTTCTACTTTTTTTATTTTTTTTTGAGATTAGTTAGCCAATTTCTACTTAGTACCATCTTCATCCCATATTTATTTCCCCATTTATACTTGGTTCAACAAATGTCGACTTTGATCAGTAATTTCTCCACATTTATGTAGAGATAAAATATACTGTATAAGTGTATATGGGCTGTGTTTGATATATCAAAACAGCTACTTTCATATTATCGTTTTTAAATTTTGTAACTATTGTTTATTGAGAAAAAGATGGTCAAATTGAACATCTTTGACGACAAACTCCAATGAGAACAATATAAATACGATGGAGGGAGTAATTGTTAAATGGGATGGAGGGAGTAATTGTTTACTTTATCTTTCATTAAGTATTTTGTCCATAACTTGCTGTAAAGGGTAAACGTCGTTAAGAAACAGTCATACTAATAAAATCTTGGGTTGTTAGCAACCTTAATTTACTACCACGTAGAATGGTAGTCACAAAAAAAAAAAAATTACTTCAATGATTCTGTACTTCATGCTCACAATCCTAAACCATGTTTGCTCATGACTAATACAGTGTGACAATGGACATATAGCGTGCTCGACGTGTTGCAATAATCTCGGCAACAAATGCCCTTCATGTTGTGGAAAAATAGGTAACAACCGTTGTCGGGCCATTGAGAAGGTCATTGAGTCAGTTAAAGTGTCATGCTGTTACATCAAGAATGGTTGCAAAGAAACTGTTGGTTACTGTAAGAAACATGAGCATGAAGAGAAGTGCAGTTTTGCACCATGTTTATGTCCATTTACCAGCTGCCTTTTCCGGGGATCACCTCGAAAGCTTTCCCACCATATGTCTAAAGAGCATTCAGATGTCGTAGTCCGTTTTCGCTACAATTCCATCTTTTCGGTTTCTATGGGAATGAGTGAGAACTTTCTTGTTCTTCAGGAAGAGAAAGATGGCATTGTGTTTATCTTGAGCCATGGGAACACGGTTACTCTTAGATGCCTTCATTCGGGTTCATCGAAAGACGGGTTTAAATATGATATTGTTCTGAGTAAAGGTTGCAGTTCTCTTAAATTTCAATCTTCTACACATTGTAGTAATGGCCAACTGAGTATGCCTCCTTCAATGGACTATGTTATGGTACCGGGTTACTTCTACCACACGAGTGGCCGCCTTAAACTGGAGATTTGTGTCTGGAGTAAAGATGCCAGTACATGGAGGTAATGACATTGAAACTACTGAACCAAGCTTATGTGGATACTAAGGTTAGCGTTCTGTTATTTTTAATTTATGTTTTGGCTCCTAAATTTTAGGCTAAATTGTCAAGCAGGTCTGCCTATGATTATTAAAAAGAAAAAGGAATCAAATTAAAATCATGCATGCATTATAATATAATGATATAAAGCGTATAGTACTTGAAAATGGTAGTAAGCGTATACTCTGTAGTACCGAGGTCTTTGTTTATAAGGTTTAGTACACTTGAAAGGGCAACTGAAACAAAGAGTCTGACGACAACCTGAACAACGTAAAAGCACCTACTCTGTAGAGGTTAGTGTTCTATTATGTTTATTTCTTGTTTTAAGGTAGAGTCCAGATTGAAAATGGTATTTATGCACATTCGCAGCAATATGATGTCTTTAACAAGAAGTCACCCTTGCTTGACAATTTGGTGTAAATTTTTTGAATTATGGAGCTAGCTTTTACTCTATCACGGAACATGTTGAGCTCTGAGTATGTATTAAGGTTAGAGACGACAAGTATGTGTTTCTTTATGTGGTTTTGTGTTCATTAACTGGATCAATGAGACTCCTCTTGCTGTAATATAAGTGTGCTTGTATATACGGAGTACTATGTAATGATGAAGAAAGACAGTGTTTATAACTGAGCTTGCACTCGATAAAGGTACTCATGTTTAGACTTTATATGTTCACCGAATGTTTATATGATGGTTTGGTTTGTGCATATAACACGGAGTCCTGAATTTTTATTTTGACAATCTGATATTTTACAATGATGATGGAAAATTAAGGCCGTCATCATCATGAAATATCATGTTAAAATAAATAAAATTGCACAATACAAAAATACAAGTACTTGAGATATATTTTCACAAAGGATGGAACGAAGATGCAATTACAAGTAATGGATTATTTAAGTAACGACATGGCAAATGCAAAGGACATAATTTAATATGTAAAATGTTTTGGGAAGACGACGATTAAGCATTGTCCCTTGAATGAAATTAAGGACACTTGCGTTTGCCACCATGGGTAGTCTGGTTGTAGTAGCAAGCACACACTTGTTGGTTACCGGAAGTACCCGGTGGAACACAGCCACAACGAGCACAACAGGTACCGCATGCCCTTTTGCATAGGTTTGGCCTGCTTGATAACTGGCACCTGCCCACACATGCTGCTCCACAATCTGTACTCAGTTTCATTTTGGTTATTAGTCGTCCTGTTTTAAGTTGATGACTCGATAAGATTCACAGAAACTTGGGTAGTCAGTCTTGTATGAAATGGTTTTACGTTTGAGTTCATTCTATATAGTCACGTAATCTGTAATGGTTAGCTTTGGAGGTAACATATAGTCACGTAATCTGTAATGGTTAGCTTTGGAGGTAACAGTCTTTGTTGGGTTTTTAAGCAAGGTATTAGCGTAATACTCCAATTGTATACAATTTTCAAACACTGACGATAGTGTTATCGCCCTAATCACGAGAAAGTAGTTAGAAACGCGAGAGCATATGGAGGAAGGAATTGTTTTCGTGTATTGGTGGAGAATATGTGTAATTACATACCTATTCCGAGGAGAGACCTTTTCGGACCATTACTATGAATCTGCAAGCAAACAATATTTGTTCATTAGGATCCACTTATAGTTATCTTTGATTACATATTATACGTATAGCATATTATGGTTTCATCTCTACGAAACAAGAATATCGCAAAAATAGTATGTAAATAGTTATCGATTAGTAAATTCGTACCAATTGATGAGCTTGAACAGCATGGAGAAGAAGAAGAGAGAAAAGAAACATAACAATAAAATGCTTAGAAATGGCCATTATGGATTATTAATGTGTGTAATTAGTTTTAGAGTGTTGTTTGGGATGAAGTGAATAAATGCGGGAAGGATGTATCATGCATTTATAGTGCTCATACTAGAATCCCAAAATACAGCTGCCTTGATGGCACACTATTTTTTATTTATTTATTTTTTTTTTTAAAAAAAAAAGAAAAGAAATGTTAAAAATACAGCTGCCATGATGGCAATATAATTAGAATGCAATGGTGTAAAGGAAAGAAAGATGCCCTAAAAGGATGAAAGGTACTGTATTGTCTAGGAGGTTCTTAATGAAAGGAGCAGCCTCTTACCAACTTCTTAGTCGTGGCGCTCTTCTAGATTATTATCCCTTTAAAAGTAGTAGCACTTAGGTTGTTGGGTGCATACAATTATACAACCACTTCATGTTTAAGCCATCACTATTAAAAGTGGGGACTATAATTTATTTTAAGTTTGGTTAACCTTATCGGTTGGTTGTCTCGTCGATAAGACTAATCCATTACGACTCACAAGACGACTACTTTAGACCTTGCAAACGAGTTAATCGGGTCGGCTTTGGAGTCGGGTACGATCAGGTTCGCGTTGTTTTTGTGGCAATTATTGTTAAGTTATTTATGGACAGTAATCAGTGTATAACAATAAACATTCTGGCGATCAAGTTGGGTTCAGTCGTGTTATTCATATTGGGTCAATTTTGACAAGTCTATGCAATATTGCACTAGTCCCTCAAATACTAAAACTCATTTGGAAAAGTATGCAGGTTTTTATGACAATTGAAATATAAAAGCCGTGTAATAAATTTCGATTTATTACTTGTTGTCAAGTTATATAATGGTGCAAATTGATAGAATTATAGTTAATGGTTACGGTAATACATAATAATGCACCACAAGGTTACCATTTTTGTTTTCTAAAATGCAGGGTTGCTAGGAGGGATTTGAAAAAACCGAGGGTTACCCTATAGAAAAAACTTATGTTGTTTTATTTCTAATTTAGAATGATTTATATTTTTGTTGGGGAGTTTACTAGTCTAGTCTAGCGTTAAAAGGGCCGTCGCAAAAACAGATCAATCGATTGCTTTTTCACTTTGAAATAAGATATTGGCAAATGTGAAATAGCGTATATTGGCAAATGTGAAATAGCGTGATCATGTATTGCGGAAAAAGTTTCCTTCGAGTGTGTTTGGACGACATTTTAGAACAGAAAAAATGAGCGGGACGGAGGGAGTATTTCATTTATCTTAAAAAGAAAAAATACCAACATTTTTCCTCCTTCATTCCCTCCAAGACTATTTGACAATCAAGCAATGGAAATTGTATTCCTTGCTGTTGAGGTTGGTATCAGCTAAAAGATGAAGTACCTTATTATTAGCCAACCCACTAACAAAAAAACACAAGACAATTGGCAAAAATTAGACAAACGTCTGATTTCAAAAATTATCATCTTAAAAGCAATCAAAACCACCAAACATCTTCTCTTTGCAGACTAACAAGTAACATCCATCACTAATTGACTATCACTTTCTAAGTTGATCTCTTACAGCCTGTACCCTCTCGTTTCTCCAATAAGTTTCATTATGCCGAAAGCGACAAACACTACCAAAGAGAACGCTAAAACTGATCCTTCACTCGGGACTCAACACCAATGGCTTATCTTGTACGGGTATCTAGTCGGACTATCAAATTATAGCCAAGAAGGCAATAACATTACCAAAAGTACAGAACTAGAGCAATGCCCACTCCCCATAGCTAGATGATAGCACGTAACCTCAGAGATGTAAACCAAAACATACCCTATAGATTGGGATAACTGCATGACCTTGACACAAGTATTGACTCTACCAAATTACCAAGTCAGACCAAGATTTGTACCAAGGTCGTTGATTCGTTGTATGCTCAATATAAATACACAAATGCATCTAATACATATTCATTCAAATTTCATACGCCATGCTACAAAGTGCGTCTACTACAGTAATACATCATCTACAAGTAACGAAGCATCAGCTCCAAACCCTGATTTTCTTCTTTTGTTAGATAGTCTTTGGAATCAATATTTAGACGGATCGGTGTTAAGTGTTATGCTACAAAAGTGATTGATTATTAACCAAATTATGAAGATTCTTGCGGTGTCTCAAACCTTGTTGGAGAATCTATACCCATCATGCAGCAAAATCCAGAGATCAAAATTATCAGCAAGACTATGGTCTGAAAATTCAAAAGCCAAACGTCAGCAAACAAAAGTATTTCATCTCGTGATAGAGCAGTGACAAGGCTCAAATCTAGTTCCTACGTTCATGAAAACTTCCTGTTTCGTTTTATAAAAACTACGGAACTAAGGAAAAAGGGGGGTCACAAAACATAACACCAAATAACATACAAAATGACCTCAGAGTTTAGCTAATCAGCTAAGACCGACCTTGTTTCTTTTTACTTCCGGCAATAAAAAGGAAAGACTTCAGGTGAGAAGATTATTCATGGACAACCCAAAATTGAGAACCAGTAAGTTTACTCATGGACAAAAGTTAATTTCATAATTTCAAATCATGAAAAGTCGATACATGGAGGAATTAGGGTTTTCATGCAACGTCACCCTCAACTCAATTATTTGTACAAGCAGAAGAAGCTTCCTAGGGCGCTTATATGTCGTTCACAAGTCACACTTACCCAAGATGATATTAGAAGTCAGCAAATCATGCCACCATCTAATCAGCAGAAATGGGTGTCTGTCACTTCATCCGGGGATATTACAGTACAGGGTATGTAAGAAGTGTTGACCGTTGACAACCTCAATTCATTTGAGGCTGTTACCCTGGGTAACCTCGGAAAAAGGCTATATACATGCTCAGGACAACTTCACATAACACAAGGTCGAAATCGATCGAACATTGTCACGAAATATGAAGGTGTTTTCATGAAAGCACTCATAATAACTGATCAAACAATACGCATTAAGATGATATATTGCTACACGTTCAATATCCCCGTTGGTGCAGGCAAGGTGGGTGGAGACTACCACTAGACGCCTAACAAGGCAACCATGTAGTAGTCCGAGGTGTCTATGAGTTTCAGGTCATTCGAATTCTAACACTGTATAATACATGCTCGAGACAACTTCATGAGGAATAGTGTCGAAATTGAATATAAAGTATCATGAGGTATCCTAATATGTTTCATGAATGTGGTGATTGTCAAATAATAAACATTAAAGTGGTGTATCACTATATTTTCATTATCCCTCGTGGTAGGTGAGGTGAGTAGGGACAGCACCACAAGGCTAAACCAGGTAGCCATGTTTCACTATAGTAGTCCTAGCGTGACTACGAGTTGGTATCAACAGGCTTAACTCATAGTGACATATAGTAGTCCTGAAGTATCTATATTTCTATGAGTTAGTACTGGCAAGCTAACTCATTTTGATACTGCCTTCCATTGAGTTCATTAAAGGCGAAATTAGAAGGCTATTTATACACGCTCAAGACAGCTTCATGGGGCACACAATCAGAATCGTATGAAAATTGTCAAGAACCATCCTTTGCGGGTCAATTGACTAGTTGTAACGTGCTCCAAGTTTTTAACAATTATGAACAGTAATAATAATCATCTGTAGCAACAATGCAAAATAAGTGCTAATCCACAGCCACTTCATGGGCAATGAACAACTTTACCACAGATGACATTAAAAATCAAGGAATTTGGGTCAAATAACCATCTTATCCGCAAAAGTAGGTGTAGATCCAGGAGTATTGTGGCCCAAGGACATCTATGAATTGTTGTCAACCCCAATTCATTCTGGGATGATCGCCCTAGATGGGTCACATTACCGATTTTGAAGGCTATAATACATGTTTGAAACAATTACAGAGGGAATGGTGTCGATATCGAATGAAAATTTTTAGGAAGGATCCTAGGGGTGTTTCATGGATGCAGTGATGATAATTAATTAACTAGTACACATTAAAGGCCAATATCAGAATCAAAGGCCAACACAATTTCAACTTTCAAATGCTTCTTCTATATAAAATTTATATAGTTTTGATGGCGTATCCGATAAAGTATTTATGTCTGAAAGAGAGTTCAAGTGCTCATGCCTACATGATTACGTAAAAGCAAATGCAGAAAGTAAGAATGCACTAGACACGGAGAAGGAAAGCAGGAAGAACACTGTAATTAGAAACGTGATTTACACTAGAAGAGGGTGAGAGATATTTACCACAAATAATGCCTCGAGAAGAGTCTTCTTGATCTGGCAAACTCCATCACAGAAAACAGCTTCCAAAGAAACGTTTCCAGGAGCTTCAGCGAGGAGCCTCCCTATCTGGTAGCTTGAAGGGTGCTGGATGGGTGTATATGGATCCGAGACATAAAGAACTGCATACTTAGCTCCAGAGTTGTCCAATGAACTTAATAACTTGGAGAAAACATCGCCTGATATACCAATATTTCTCAGGGGATTGCAAAATCCAGATGAATAAATTTTTGAAAACTCAAAAATAAAACATAAACCAATTTTATCATTCATACAAAACTTTTTATTCTATGATTTACCTTCCGGATGTGGATGGTCAAGGTTTTTCAACGAACTGAAACCTCTATGGCAAACAACTTGCAAATCTGTCTGGCCCTTGATACCTTTCTCCATGGTTGAGGCAATAAACTCCTATCCAATTTATCGAGTTTGGAAAAATAAATCAATGGAAATAATGCATAAAGATATACAAGTATAAATAATTCATGAACAACTATGGACTACCTGTACTGAGAACATGTCTGAAAGTTTAGAAAATTCCTTGCTCTCTATCGAGCAAGAGTCAGTGACAGCAATGCTGCCAACACCCAATTTATGGTCACATGACTCTTCAAACTCCTCAAGCAAAGAACTTTCTAGTGTCCCTTCCTTCACCTCTGCTGATACGTACGGATATGCCACTGAAAAAATGGACTTCATGAACGAGTCCTATCAAAGAGGGTGCAAAACCATAAGAAACTGAGTTTATTTATAGATTAGGCCTAGTTGCCTAGGCCATATCAGACAAGCAGATAAAGTGGAACAGTATTACCTTGAGCAAATGCACAAGTGAAACCTCTGAGATAACTTTCCCGGATATATCAGCCGATCGTAACTAGAGATAAAAGAGCATTATGGTTACCAATTTCTTAAACGCGTTGTAAAAAATATATATATTCATTCAAAAAACAATGCTGGAGGGGTGAAATGTCAAGCGCCAATGTTCACACCACATGACAGGTTCTAAACGCGAACAACCTTTCCCAAAGGACCTTCCTATGTCTAATAAGTGCACGCAAATAGAAAGCTCCCATATACCAAGAGGAAAAGTTCAGCAACTGGATTTTAAAACTTTATATGGTTGGAACAAGTTGCAGGACAGATGCCATCAAGCCAAGTCCACGAAAAAAATCAAGTCTTAAATCCATCCCATCGAAAAAATTCAGATTAACACGCCTATATTAGCACACTGCAGATGCTCTAACCTAACCAATTCGGCAGTATATATTCATCTCTTCCTGTCTATTGTTCTTAGACAAGTCATAGCTTAAATAAAATTTGACACCTAATAACTGTAGTACAAATACCTTCTCCCAATTTCTTGACATTTGTCACAATCTTGGACTACATTAATTCAAGAGTGGTTAGTGGAGTAAATATACATGCCTCTGTACTCTTTCCAATTTCATGAGAGTCATAATTTTTTTTCTTGTTGATTTGTAATGCTACCCATCTATTGTAGATGGGTTACTCTCTCCAATTTTAAAATAGTCATATTTCACCATTAACCTCCATTAAAAGTTAACGTCTTATTTGCCTTCCCAATTACATCGAGTTACTCTTTTCACTACGATGTCATTTGTACACCTACAAATGACCTAACTTACTCGTCTGATCTGGCACAGGTCTTAGTGTGAACATTTCAGAACTCACAATCATGGTAATTACTTGGTATTCCCTACTAAAGTAAGATCAGGCAGCTAATAGCAAAGAAGAGATCAGAGCTAACACAATAAGATTGAACTGCATACCTCTTTCCCGACAAATACTACAGCAACATCGACAGGCTGGGCAGAATTTCTGCTTTCACACTGTGACAACAAGTGCAACATAAGATACCAAAAGAATTGCAATACTAGGACGGACATCCATAGAAAACTTAAATAGCTAGAGGTGGCTATCAAAAATTAATAAATTACCATTATATTTGACCAGCTTCCTTTGAACACAACAGCCCTTGCTAATTCTTTCGACAAAAGTGTTTGATAATTTACATTTTCTTCCAATTCCCTGTTAGAATTAACCAGGACATCAAATATGAGGTTACATCACCACTATATAGCTTTGTGAATAACTCGAGCACGCAATGTCGCAATGGAACAAAACATAGGTTTTCATTAAACGTAAGCATTTCACATTAGTGAAACAAAAATACGAAATATACTAATCCTTACATATGAATATGAGGAGACCACATAAAAGCAGGTCCTGTGGATTCCAAGGTCAACACAGAACATAGCTGAGATATAATCAGCAAAACCGAGAATCCATGTTTCTTCATTAACACTGAAACAATAAAAAATCGATCAAATATCGAGTCTGACGGATCAAAACCATTCACAAACGAAAGAATATAGAATCAAACACATTTCAAATTTCCATATCACTAATAGGATTAGCTAAAGACTTGAATTAGTATTACAATAAGCTTAATCAAACTCAAATTCACATAATGCGCAACATAATCAGTTAATCACATGGTAAAATATCAGGATATTAAATATAACAATACATATATTTATAGGATCAGGAATCCAAAACCTAATACTCTAAACTCTAGACGACATCTAATATCCTAATATAAAATACTCGGATGAAGGATACGCAATGATTTTTCTGATGATTTGAATAAATGCGAAATCATGAATCAAGAATAACATTTGTAGGCATTTAATATGTGGAAATGATGCATCAGAAATCAAATAAAATGAAATCAAAGAGAGGATTAAAGTAGAGATAGGAAAGTGAATCGTAAGAATTGGAAGAAAGGAAGATGTAGAAGAGTAACTCAATGTTGTTTATTTCTCCCGGCAATAATTAAGTATCTCATCTTGTTCCGTTTTGTTGTGTTGTTTAGTGTTAACAGCTCCAAGCCTGAAGCCTCCAACACCACCACTACTCCACTACTCTTGGAGTCGTGGACGTCCTAGTTAAAATTATTGGAAATATTACCTAACCAAGTCGAGTTTCCATCTTGCTATACTTTCCTTCATGCTATAATTCCTTATTGTGTTTATTGTATTAGTTTAGAAAACCATTGTTATTAATTTCCTTGTATTATCTTAGCTAGTTTAGGAAACTTAGAACTCTTGTAATTAGTATAAATACTCATTGTATCCTTGCAAATATTCATGCAATAAAACATAAAAACTTTCCACATCTTACATGGTATCAGATTAGGTTCGATCCCACCTCGAAAAACACCCTACAACCGACAATGTCGTCCTCCTCCACCCTTGCCAACACCCACGAACCAGTCGTTCCCCTTATCCTAGTTAACCTGTCCATTGTCGACAAACTAACACCCCTCACCTATTACCCCTGGAAAACCCAAGTTGAATCCATCCTCTTTGGCTATGACCTCTTCAAATTCCTTGATGGGACACACCCCATGCCACCATCCACACTTCTCACCACCACCCCACCCTCCTCCGAGGACCCTAAACCCACCGCTGCCACCACTCCCAACTCCGCCTTTCACACTTGGTGTCGCCAAGATCGTCTCATATTTGGGGCTCTCTTTGGCACACTACCGCCTACCATATCCCCCCTTGTGATCCGTGCCTCTACCTCCCATGAGGCATGGTAAATCCTTGCCCGTACCGACACAAACCCCTCCCGTGGCCTCATTCTTCAAGTCAAAGATCGTCTTGAATCCCTCACCAAAGGTGCTCAACCCATCTCGGAATATATGCAATCCATCAAACGCGACACCGACCAACTTGCTATCATGGGAAAACCCATGGACCCAGAAGACATAATCACCAAAACTCTTCGTGGACTTGATTACGAAACCTACAAACCGCTTATTCAAGCGATCCAAGCTCGTGATGACACTATCACCTTTGAAGCCCTTCATGAGAAATTAATTAACTATGAGCTCTCGCTCAAAACCGTTACCACTCCACAACCCTTCCCTGCCACTGCTCATGCAGCCCATTATCGCCCTTCCACCTCTCAACCCCGCTTCCAACCTCGCCCTTCCCCTACGTCTTCCCCTGCCCCCACCAACCCAGCCTCATCCTCGACCTACACCCCTAACCCCTTTAAAGGGAAGTGCCAATTCTATCGCACCACTGGCCATATCATCAGTGCGTGTCCCCAGTTTAGGTGCATGTACCCTCACGTTGTCTTTCCTTCCCCACCCTCCACCTCTCGTGCCCTACCGCAGGCCAACCTAGCCAGCCATGTCCCTGCCTCATCCTCCCACTCGTTCCTCCTTGATAGCGGCGCCACACATCACCTCACCAACGATCTTGACACCCTTGCTATCCATGCTCCTTACGACGGTCTTGACGATCTCATCATTGGTGATGGCACTGGTATTCCCATTACCCATATTGGCTCTTTCACTCTATTTTCTAACACGACACCACTTTATTTTAATAACGTTTTGTGTGCTCTGAAAATCTCTCGTAACATCCTCTCCGTGTCTCAATTTTGCAAAGATAACAATGCCTTTTTTGTTTTCTCACACACTTCCTTCGGTGTGAAGGATATCAAGACGGGTCGTCTTCTTCTCATGGGCAAAAGTAATGGACATGGCACATATGAATGGTCTCCGGACAAATTCGAAGCTCATACTGCTACTCTTGCTCCAAGCACTTGGTATCACCGTCTTGGTCATCCATCGTCTTCTATTCTTAGCTTAATAAATAATCAATTTAAGCTGTCTAATTTTTCTATTCCGTTTTCCGATTGTAATTCTTGCGCTATTAGCAAGAGTCATAAACTCCCTTTCTCTATTAATTCAATAAAATCTAGTGCTCCCTTTGATATTATTTTTTCGGATGTTTGGACAAGTCGGTTGAGTTGGTTCATCTATCATGGTATCAGAGCCAGTGTGACCGAAGGTCACGGGTTCGAATCCTGGCAACCTCAAAACTCTTAAAAAACTCACGAAGTGGAACCTCAGCACATGGTACGAGGGATCCTGTGCACTAACCACTCTTCAAGCCCAATGGACATTTGAGTGAGGGAGCGTAATAGGAATATTTATAATAGTTGGGCCTCAACCATCACCTTAAAGTTTTGGTTGACACTACTACGAAAACACGGAAAACTGACGGCCATTTCTGAAGGAAAAAACTTCCGTCAATTAAAACCGGAAAACTGACGGAATTCTGACGGAATTTAGTACTGACGGAATTTCCGTCATAATCCGTCAGAATTATTTGGCGCGTTGACCAAGTCAATGGCGCAAA
>VHZZ01026734.1:8743-25174 GCA_009801015.1 Silene noctiflora | reverse complement strand
GTTTTAGCTCAAAAATCACTTTATAAAAGTGCAAATGACATGAAAATGCGAGCTGAAACAGGGGTAAAAAGTATATAAAAATACAACATATCAATAGTTCAATATAAAACTAAGTTTAGGGTGGTAAACGAGCCTCGAGCTCGGCTTGGAATTTTGAACTCGAGCTTGCTTTGTCCATATTATTTTTTCTTTCCCACCTTTTTGAATTTAACTAAAAATAAATATTTTAAAAAATAAATAAGATTATAGAATACCAAAAAAAGAAATTATACAAGTAATATACTTATAATTGCCTAAATAACTCATACTTTGAAATAAAATTAATATTACCCTACAAAAATATATAAAAGAAAAAAGTTATAAACAAGCTTCTGAGCCGAGCCGTGCTGAACTCAAGCTCGACTCGGATTTAACCAAGCCTAGCTCGGGTTTAGCCAAGCTCGGCTAATTCGGGCTCACCAAGCTCGTAAGCACGAATTTCGAGCTTTAACTGAGTCGATTCCAGCAACTCGACGAGTCGACTCAGGTCATTGACAACCCTTAGAGCATCTCCAATGGTTGCTTATAGGGACTTGCTTGCAATTTTTGTAAAATTTCAAAAAAGTAGCTTACCATTGGAGAAGAATTAAATAAGGATTGTTTTCAAGCATTGTAGCTTGGCCAAGCATGTAGCTTGGTATGAAAAAAAAAAAAGAAAAAGTAAATTTTTTTATTGGAGGAAAATATTATAATAGGACCCATATATAGCTACAAGGTGTTGTAACTTTCCGGAGCACTATGTAACTTAAAAGCAATGTAGCTTAAAAAACCGAATTGGCAAATCAGGCTACAATATATTGTAGCTGTCCATTAGAAATGCTCTTAGCTAAGGGTAAGATTATTGGTAGTCTTGAGACAAGACTTTGGTAAGTCTTAAAACAAGACTCACTCAAGACTACCAATAATCTACAAAAGTCTTGACAAAGTCTTAAGTTGAGTCTTGGAAATCCAAGACTCAACTTAAGACTTTAGGTTGACCCCACCATGAGTGGAAAGTATCCAATTAATGGATATTGTGGCATTTTTTTTTTTGAAAAAAAAAAGTAAGTGAAGTGGAAAGTAGAAAAGTAGAGTTTGAGGTGAGTCTGACGGATAATGTATAAAGTTTGAGGTAAATCTGAACAATAAAAAAATAATAAAAGTTAGTGGAAAGCTGATGTGACAGAGTCTTAAGACTTTGGAGAGTCTGACGGATAATCTTACCCTAAGTTTCCCCCAATATTTTAAGAGTTGCTTAGTTGCTCCTAGTAGGAATTGGGCCAATTTTGAAAACGAGTTCAACCTAAGTCACGATTCATATTTCAACTCATACATAATCCGGATATATCTAGAGTCGGTTACACTTGCAAAAGTCAAAACGGTCTACCCATATACTAAAGGCGGTCATAACTTCAAAAGAGTAAGGTCCAAGGTTCCACGCGCCTTACACCGTCAAACCTCTCCATTACATTTCCCTTGGCCTCCAAGAATCCTTTTTTCTCTATTTCCTTTTATCTTTTTTTTTTATTCATATATATCACATTTTGGACAGACGTATATAAATCAGGGTCCGTATTATATAATTTTTCGTCACCTCTTTCCATTTCTTTCCATCGGAAAAAAGGGTTCTTATTTTCAAGCACAACCCGTGAACCTCGCCACCCTTATTATCCCCCCTTTTCATTTTCAAAAAAAAAAAAAAAAAAAAACACAAGAGATCACACCTTTTTTGATTTCATTTCGTTCAGGTTTGTCAATTTACAATTTCACTTTTATTTTTTTAATTGTTTTGGGATTGTTTCAATTATTATTTATTTATGTATGATTTGCGGGTTTTGTTTTGTCAAATTGATATTGGGGTTGTTATTTGAGTTGGTTATTGATTAGTACTCCCTCCGTCTCAATCATTTGTTTAACTTTGATTAAAATACGACCGATAAAGAATTGAAAACGTAACTAAATGATTGATATGAAGGACGGAGGGAGTATAATTATATGGGTTTGGTGTAATCATGATTGAATTTGTGATTAATAATTAAATTTGGGTGTTTTGTGAGTTAGGGCTGATAGATGTTGTTAGAGAATATTGTAATGATATATTAGTATCATGGAATACGAAGTATTAATTAGGGTTTCTAATTTTGTGAGATTCGAGATACACAAATTCTTGTTTTAAAACGGAAATATCCGTATAATTGTAAAACGGACATATCAGTATCATATGAATATCATAAAAATTGCCTTGTACCATAAAGTGGTAGTTTCCGAATCCGTTTTGCAGTTACTACGGATATTGCCGTCTTCAGCAAAACTGAACTGAGATAGATATTGAGTTGTTCATGTAGTGGGTACATCTGGGTTGATCATGAAGTGATGGAAATTTGATTAATTTTTTTTATTGTAGGGATTAAGAGGGGTTGTGAATTTGTACATACCCTCTCTTTGTTGTATTGGTTGTTGGTATTGTTTATCGAGGAATTTTTGGGTGGAATATGAGTTTTCAAACTCAGGATGAGGTGAGAGATCAATCAAGATTTAGAGGTCAAAATGCTCCTCAGAGGTGGGTTGCTAGGGGTGCTGGAATTGTTGGTGCATCACTGGGAAATATTGGTGAAAACCATCATAGAGGAAATGGTGGTGATGGGCGTGGGAGGCCTGGAAGGATGAATAGAGGGGGTCGAGGAGGTTATCGAGGAGGAGGACAGCAGTCAGGATTCCATGCTTATCGTCCTAATGGGAATAGTGGTGTTGATGGGAATGTTAGGCAGGTGCAAGTGGACGGAGGGAATGGAGGGCATAGAGGGTTTACAAGTGTTCCAGTTTCTCAATTCAATGAGTATGGGAGTGGTGGCAATGGTAGGCCAATGCAAACGGATAGAGGAAATCGAGGGCATAGAGGGAGTGGTTATGGTGGTCGGAGCTATGTGGGAAGGCCTCAGGATTTTAGGAGGGATAGGGTGGAAGCAGGATATTGGGGAAGTAAAGATAAAGATAGGGGCAATTGGAAGAAGGGAGAGAAGGTTGTTGATTCTGACTTGCCACAACTAGTGCAAGAAATCCAGGAGAAACTAACTAAAGGAACAGTGGAATGCATGATTTGTTATGATATGGTGAGGAGGACAGCACCTATTTGGTCTTGTTCGAGTTGCTACTCTATTTTTCACTTGAATTGTATCAAGAAGTGGGCTCGAGCACCTACTTCTGTTGACACAATTGCTGAGAAGAGCCAGGGGTTTAATTGGCGGTGTCCCGGGTGTCAGTCAGTGCAGTTAACGGCGTCAAAGGAGATTCATTATGTGTGCTTCTGTGGGAAGAGGCACGACCCTTCGTCTGATTTGTACTTGACACCACACTCCTGTGGTGAACCTTGTGGGAAGCCATTGGAGAGAGAAGTCCTCGGGGCAGATTTGAGCAAAGATGATATCTGCCCTCATGTTTGTGTATTGCAATGCCATCCTGGTCCATGCCCCCCATGCAAGGCATTTGCTCCTCCAAGGCCCTGTCCTTGTGGGAAGGAAGTTATTACGACAAGGTGCTCTGAACGGAAATCAGTGAATACATGTGGTCAGCTATGTGATAAGCTTCTTGATTGTGGGCGTCATCGATGTGATCGAATTTGTCATTTGGGTCCTTGTGAACCTTGCAGTGTCCTGTTGGATGCTTCCTGTTTCTGCAAGAAGAAGTCCGAGAGGGTTCTTTGTGGAGACTTGACATTGAAGGGAGACATAAATGCAGATGAGGGGCTTTTCCCTTGTGCTTCTACTTGCGAAAAGAAACTAAAATGTGGAAATCATAATTGTGCCGATGCCTGTCATCCTGGCCCATGTGGCGAGTGCGAATTATTGCCCAGCAAAGTGAAGACTTGTTATTGTGGCAAAACACCCTTAAGGGAACGTAGAAAGAGTTGCCTGGACCCAATTCCAACATGTTCAGGAGTCTGTGGAAAGGTTCTTCCATGCGGTGTTCATATGTGCAAGGATACGTGTCATTCTGGAGACTGTTCTCCGTGCCTTGATCTTGTTGCTCAGAAATGCCGCTGTGGGTCTACTTCTCGATCTGTGGAGTGCTATAAGACTACCTTAGCCGGGGAAAAGTTTGTATGTGATCGGTCATGTGGTCGTAAGAAGAATTGTGGAAGGCATCGCTGTAGTGAACGTTGTTGCCCTCTCTCTGGTACTAACAATACTGTTTCAGGTGATTGGAATCCACATTTTTGTTCTATGCCATGTGGAAAGAAATTGAGATGTGGACAACACGCATGCGAGACATTCTGTCATAGTGGCCATTGTCCTCCTTGCTTGGAAACCATCTTTGCTGACCTGACATGTGCATGTGGGAGAACTTCGCTACCTCCGCCTCTACCTTGTGGGACCCCGACTCCATCATGCCAATATCCATGCTCGGTTCCCCAGCCTTGTGGCCATGAAGCAACTCATAGCTGCCATTTTGGAGACTGCCCTCCTTGTTCGATCCCTATTGCTAAAGAATGTATTGGTGGGCATGTTGTTTTACGAAACATCCCTTGTGGGTCAAAGGACATCAGGTGTAACAAAATATGTGGAAAGACAAGACGGTGTGGGCTACATGCGTGTTCGAAATCCTGCCACCCGGCACCATGTGATCCTTCCTCCCCCCCTTTGGATTCCAGCTTGAAGGGTTCATGTGGGCAAACTTGTGGAGCCCCGAGGAGAGACTGCAGACATACTTGCGTGGCTCCTTGCCATCCTTCTGCCCCATGCCCTGATGTGAGATGTGAATCCCGTGTCACAATCACATGCTCCTGTGGTAGAATTAGTGCCACTGTACCTTGTGATGCTGGGGGAAGCACCATCGGCAATGGTGATACCCTTTTTGAAGCTTCAATAATACAGAAGTTGCCTGCCTCACTTCAGCCTTTAGAAGCTTCTGAAAGACGTGTCCCGTTGGGGCAGAGGAAACTCATGTGTGATGATGAGTGTTCTAAGGTTGAGAGGAAGCGTGTCCTCGCAGATGCTTTTGATATTACCCAGCCCAGCCTGGAAGGTCTAAATTTTGGCGATAATCCGGCTGTTTCACAGGTGGTCGGAGAATTGTTAAGACGTGATGCAAAGTGGGTACTCTCAGTGGAGGAGAGATGCAAACAGCTTGTGCTAGGAAAAAGCCGAGTTAACCCTAGTACTATGAAGGTTCATGTATTTTGCCCAATGTTGAAAGAAAAGCGAGATGCTGTTAGGCTTATTGCAGAGAGGTGGAAGCTTTCTGTCAGTTCTGCTGGTTGGGAGCCCAAGCGGTTTATAGTCATTCACGCTACTCCGAGGTCCAAACCCCCACAGCGCATTTTGACGCCTAAGGGGTCAATAGGGGTCAGTGCATACCATTCACCATCCTTTGACCCATTGGTGGATATGGATCCTAGGCTTGTTGTCGCCTTACTTGATCTCCCAAGCGATGCAGATATCAGCACGCTGATTCTGAGATTCGGTGGTGAATGTGAGCTGGTATGGTTAAATGACAAAAATGCCCTTGCGGTTTTCAGTGATCCTGCCCGGGCAGCTACTGCTATGAGAAGACTTGATAACGGGTCAGTCTATCACGGAGCTAGTTCTGTTCAACAAACTAGCGCTGCAGGAACTGCCGGGTCTGGGGCTAGTGTGTGGGGTGGGTCGGGAGCGGGAACATCTGGACTTAAGGGTAACCCGTGGAAGAAGGCTGTGACTAAAGAAGGTAATTGGGTTGACGATTCATGGGGCGAGGAGGAATGGTCAGGTGAGACTGGAGATGCGGGTGGATCCAAATGGAAGGGTCGGGAGGCTCCTATTACTGCAACCGGGAACAGGTGGACTGTTCTGAACTCTGCATCTTCAACTAGCAGTTCAGGTCAGGCATCAGCCACAGTCGGAGCTGTGAATCCTGCTAAGCACCCGTCTAGTGAGCTCCCATCTGGAAGCGGGACTCCACCAACTCCCACTGTTCAACCACTCGGTTCTCCTGCTAACAGTGCAGAAGAAGTTGCGGATGACTGGGAGAATGCTTTTGAGTAAATAGGTTAGTATTATTGAGCATACAGTTGGTTCTTGTGAGAATTACTAGGAAAATTTTATTCCTGACTTGCGACTGATATGTGTACTTTCTCCTAACCAGGCATTTGCTATCAACATACTGTACAACTGAACCAGTCACCAAACTCGGTCGTTACAGCACGGAAGATTAATCATCTGATGGGTTGTTGTATTTTTCATGAATTAGTTACAATTATGGGATTTTAAAGATGCTTTTGCTGATACTGTGAAAAAAAAAGGATTATGTAAGAAACAGGTAAAAAGTCCTGTTATATCATCTGAAAATGCTATATGTAACGCACAAAGATTATCGTGAAATACTCCGTCTCCGTATGCCTCAAAATGATTTGAGGAACTTTTGGGAAGAAGATTTCTGTCCGATTTGCTAGGGAACCCAGAAAATCAACATATGAAGACCCGGTATTTTTGTGCTAAATTGAAACTGTGTAACCCAAAATCCAGTGTATTGCTAGAACGGTCTTTTCTGTAATTGAATGGCTTGACGCTTCTGCGTCCTGTCTCACATGTATAGTTTACAACTGTTTGAATCTCAACTTGGCCTGGCAAGCTAAGAAGCCGCAGGTTCCTGTCTTTTACTTTTGGCACAGAAAAAAATGTCCTATGCTAACCTAAGATATAACTCAATATTCTCTTTTTAATACGATAGTCAATGGAACACAAACAAAAGTTGCTCTATATTTCGCGAGAAGACTTAGAGTTGCTTACGAGTTATGACCAACTTAAGCGTACAACATAAGCATTATAGCTGGTGGTAATACACATGAAGTCCTTATTTACTCTGTCCAAGTGAGATACAACAAATCATGTAAAAAAAGTTACTCCTATGTATTAAAAAAAAAAAAAAAAAAAAAAAAAAAGAAATGCGTCTGCCGGGAGTCGAACCCGGGTCTATTGCTTGGAAGGCAATTATCCTAACCGTTGGACTACAGACGCTATTGATATCTAAGTGTTATATTTTAATTATATTATATTAATAGAGATGTCGTAACTCCTGAGTCATCCTCAAGGTCGTTTTACTCCCTCAGCCTGCAGCCACCATCATAATTCCATAATCTACCGCTTAGATACGACGCCGTTCTACCTCTATTTTTGGTACCTCTCTTAATCTCACCTTTACTTTATTTATTTATATAATTAATTTTTATTTATTTTTACTTAATTTGTAAATGGGTTTAATGGGTCATCGTCAAAATTCAATCTTTTTTAGTACCAATTCTGGGTTTACTTGTGTTTAGTTAAGCTTAGTTGACTAGTACTATTTCCGTCTCAGTTATTTGTTTACCTTTTATATTCATTGCGAGAGGTGTTTTGATCAAAGGTAAACAAATGATTGAGATGGAGGAAGTAATTATTAATCCTATTTGTTTTGCTGGCTTGCAATCTTGTATACCTTGGTTAGGGTTTTCTATGTTCTTGATAAGTATATACTTTGCTGATCTTGTGATTTTGGGTGTATAATGTGTTAATGTATTGCTTGAAAGAGTAGGTTGATTTTCATTGGAATGAAAGATGAGAGATTTTTCGAGTAATAGAATGTTTCGGGTTACTATGTGTGAACAAATTGAGTTGTCGCCTTGAGTAATACTGGCGGCGAGTCTTGTGTGACACGGTTGTATGCATACAAATAACCACGTCGCTAAACCTCTTGGTAAATATAGCACAATCGTCTTATATTTGTTTTGGTAAATACCAGTAGCTCTCGTTCTCGTTGTGGTCTGAGGTGAAGGGTGTGAATATAGTAGCTATGTAAGTTAGGTGTTTAGTCATTTGATTGTGTGTGGGTGTAGATTGAGGTTATAATTTGATGATAGTTAATTTTGTGGATGTAGTTTTCGGATTCCAAAACAGATTGATGGGCAAAAATCTATATTTTTAGAATGTTGATCCCCTTAATGTTTTTTTTGACTGGTGCCTGTGATATGTTTTGACTAGCACCTTTAGATATGTTTAGTGTGGATCTCATCGTTGTGGGTTCCAAAGGCTTGTAAAGTTGTAATGCAACCTGATTGGATTGGTAAATGCTAATAGTGGATTTTATTCTTCGTTGTATATAAGACGTTAGAAATACTGAACTTGTGATCAAGCTAGGTCAAACATGTTTCATTTAGTTAGTATTATGATTATGATTACTGAAATGTTTTGGGCTTTTTGAAATGCAGGTGCAAAGAAATTCCGATTACGAAACTATCTGCTTTGCCAGTGGTTACCATTGCTTGCGGACCTTTGACTCTGTACTCTGTATCATGGTACTTGTATCTCCTTCTTCAAATTGGTTTGTCGTTCTTTGCTGTTTAACTGTAGTGCCTTGAACTGTAAAATGGACAGTTGCATAGAATCACATGCTTAGGTTCATGTTTCTGTGAGTGATGTTTTCTACTGATAGTTGTGCTCTTTGTTGATTCTGACCTTTGTTAACAATAACCGTGTGAGGTTGTGACTTTTATGTCCTGTTTATGGCTAAAAAGTTTACTCCATACTTCCATAGTTCTCAGTCATGTAATTTATACTCTTCCGCTGCCAGAAACCTGCTACATATACTGTATGAGGCATTTGTGACTGTGAATTGATATGTCCAGTGTTTGAGGCCTGTGAGGTGTTTCAAGTCCTCTGAATGATGAGTATCTTTCATCCGATTAATCAGTCTTTTATTCTTAATTATTACGAAGGCATTTACATCTACTTCTTAATTGCTTATTTCATTACTATGATGGAAAAAGGATTGAATATTACATCAAAGGATGTTGTATAATCTGAAGAGTATACTTTTGCTATATCTAGTAGTGAGAGTCAAGAACTCTTTTCCAATATCTTAAAATGGGAAACAATATCTCTTTATGATTATCGTCATCAGGAAGGCTTAAAATGTCTCAACTTCACCTGTATTATGATAAACAAATCAACTTGGTGGTCTTGAACACATTCAACAAATAGCCTTTGTTAGGATGGAGCCTGGAGGACTTGGAGGGAAAGGGAAGTGAGCGAACAGTTGCCCTTGTTTGGTTTGTAAATTGTGTTGGTGGGAAAACACCTGGGCTTTATTCCTCTTCTCTCCTACATTTGTATCCGAACAAGGCGTCAAAATCTAAATTTGCTTTGTCGTTCTATACTTTTCTGAGGAAACTACAGTGGTGCTGTGGAGGGCTGGGTGTTGATTATAATGATTTGTTCGAATTGTACACAGGAGCCTAATTCTTTGAACGAGGAGAACTCCGACAAGAGGATTTATGTTGGTAACATTGATCACAGGATTTCCGAGTACGTACTACTTATGAAGATATGTTTCATTCCCTTCCTCTTTCCAGTCCCCACAAACATAACATGTCTATTTGGTTTTTTTTAGGGCTACTCTGATAAAGATGTTCTCTCCATTTGGGAAGATTGAATCTGAGGACTTCCTGTTGCATACACGGGGCCCAAAACGAGGAGAACCACGAGGCTTTGCTTTTGTCCAATACAGCACAAAAGAGGTAAGCGACTCTTCTTTCTGAGGTTTGTTTTATAGGAGCGCAAAAACTTATATGTGACGACGGCATTACCTGTGAGAGAAACCGATTAACCTATAACTAAATAAGGAACACATTCAAAGGTTGGACTGGACTGTCTCATACAAGACAAGACTCAATGGTGAACTTCACATATTCACATTGACGGCCTCATGTTTATATAATTCCAGAGAATCCAGACCAATCAATTCGATTAGAATCCGCACCCGTATACTATATACCTACTATTCCACTACAATCAACTAATAGCTACCGTCTCATTTTAGAATTTGTGAAGTCAATGTTCTAGGAGGAGCTTCTTACTTTATCTATTGAAGTGAGTATGCAGGAAGCAATACTAGCCAAGGAGAAGATGCATGGAAGGTTGGCTTGTGGACGCCCTTTAGTTGTGCGTCTTGCTTCCGAGAAGGCTGTAATTGATACATCGCAAAATTTATCAAAGGGCAGTGGTGTTGTGATCAGCTCTCGTTCTGGCAGTACCTCTGGACAAATGAGTCGGAGTGCTAAAATTGCTGCAATAAAGAACAAATTGAAGACGTTGGAAGAAAGCGATGGCAGAAGCGCAAAGAAGCAAAAGCAACTTGAGGGATCTTCTCCTTAGACCTGGCAGATGGGTTATTTAGGCCAGGTACGAGTTGCGTTAGTTCAGGCGGGGTTATTTTGGGCAAATCATGCGCTTTGGATCGGATCAGTTTCATGTTTTGCCTAAAATGAAGCGTCAGACAGAAATGAAATGCTAGGTGTTACACATGCGTTACAACCAAAGTGAAGTGTCGGAAGTGATATAGATGGTAACTGGGATAAAAAAAATCACATTGTGAAACTTTTACCCGGAACAATTTCATCAACAAGCACCATCAAATGATTTTATTCATACTTGTTGACATTTTTATCTTAGAATCAAACCTACTTGGAAGAGACTCATTTTCTATCAGTCTTTCGTTCTTTTTGTCCTAAAAATTAGCGAGTCTATTATTCCTATTCTTATTCACCTCGTCATAATTCACTTCAATTTTCCATAACTTTGCTTTATCTAATTGAGATTAGAACTTCAACAAAAGAGAGCAAGATGAATTAGAAGTTGATAATAACAGGCCCGAATGTTAATTGCTGCAAATTAACATTGAACTTGATAATAACAGATCCGAAAATGACCCGACCGGAATCTGACCCGGTTTACCCGTTTGTCAAGTCAAAATGGGGCAGTTATCATTCGTGCAAATGTGCTATTTGGGAAATGCTTCACTTATCCCACTTCCTCCCCCAAGTGTTCAGTTATCTCATGCCTCGTCCGCAATGAATCATGAGTCTCATATGGCCGATATGGGTTCTTAATGTATGCCCTTTAGGGCTCACGTTAGAAAATCCGTAAAGATATATGTTTCTAACATATTCATGTAAATATTCCAAATGTAGTGCATTTCTTCTCAACGAGTCCTCAACTATTCCCTGATATTCCAAAATTCAAAGCCAAGAAAACATTGAATTATTGAATGATATAACAAAATAAAAAATGTCACACTCATAATCTGAAGGGCAGGCATCATATTCTTGTTAATCATTCTCATTGAATTGATTGCATTGAAAAATATATTTTGTTAGTTCTTGTGGACGTTGTGGTTAGTCAACTTATATTTTAGACATTTCATATCCAAAAATGTGTAGTACAGTATATAGTACAGAAAACCAGATACAAGCCAATTGTACTAACAAAGATTATGTCGGGGTGGTTCTGAAGATCAGGGTCCGATATTTCTACACATTATTTTCTTATATGGCTCTTCCCTTTGAGCTAAACGAAACAACAATATAACCCGGTGCCTCAAGGCCTACAAATGGTAGCGTAAGGGGTTCGGACATTTGTAGCTTTACCTTAGTGCTAAAAACACAAAGGCTGTCTTCGGATGACCCACATTGAACTGCGTTCAAAAAACCGCATCAATGACTACTACTCAGCAGGAATAAGGATAACTAGTTTAGTGAGTCATTTAGCTTTATTAAATCGTAATCCAGAACCATAGAATATGGAAAATGATTTGAACTACTAACACTTTCTTGCAGAGTTGCAGTCAATGACTTAACCTTCTGCTAACCAAGGCAAGAAATTCTACCAACATTGCATAGAAACAAGTAACTGCAGTCTGTTCAAGTTATAACCTTTCTCTTCTTGTAATTGTCTGTTTTGACCCTTCTACAAAAAGGTCAATGAGGCAATTAAAATCAACCTATGAAATGGTATGGTACTTGGTCAATGTAAAATATTCGAAAGATAATGATGAAGAAATAAAATTAAGGCAGTTCAGGCAGGTCTCATTTAGGTGCATAAGTATTCTGTCATTTTCTCAAATAGATATTAGGAATTATTTTTTTGCTGTATATACATGTAGGCAAAAGCAGCAAGAAGCATGCCTTCTGATTAGCGAGACTTGTAAGATTCGCCACCTTGGTCGACCTATATATATATATGACCTGAAGCTGTTTCTCCATCCATGCATTGTGAATAGCAAAGTCTAAAAGAAAATCTTCAAAAACATGAGCAGTCTTTCTTTGCTGAAGCTGATATGTCTTTTAGTGTTCCTCGGTTGGATGTGTATATGGATTGTGATACCCGTGGAGTTCTACAAGTATAAATGGACTCCCAAACTATCGGAGATCTTCAATGCAACATACATTGGTGAACAAGGTTATCATTCTTTTCTTCTTATCATAGTTTTATGCAATCTTCTCTTCTGAAATCCGTGTTTTGGACACGAGAAATCTCATGTAGACTCAACCCCTACCTAGTCATAGATAAAATTTTCGAGTGCACTAATAAGTAATGTTATCGCTTTTTACACTGTTTAATTTCGTTTTGAGCTCTTTTGTTTTTGCTGCTGTATGTCATGCAGGTACTAATCTTTTCCTGCTAACATTCCCTATGATGTTAATATCGGTTCTTGGTTGCATCTACATTCACATTAAGAACAAAAAGGAGCTACCAGAGAAAAGGTTTTTGCTGTTTTACTCTTTCATGAAGTCAACTTTTCTCTGTTTCTTTGTTATACACCCTAGAGGATCTGACAGTTGATATTGTATGCAGTTCTAGGAGTAGGAATCACCTGGCCTCCTTCAGACGGCCACTTCTTGTACTGGGGCCTCTTGGAGTTGTTACTACAATGGAGCTGATATTTGCAATTATGGGAATTGCACTTATGAGTTGGCAATTTGGAAATTACTATTCTGTCGCCGTTAAGCATCCATATATGAGTCATATGGGTGATAAAGTGTAAGCATACCCTCTTTGATTTTTCCTGGGTTTTGTTATGAATAACAAAAATATACACATTTCCATAGCTCAAGTATTTAACTACTGTGTAATTTCATTAGCTTATAGTATTAGGTGTGTTTTTCAGGTGGCAAGTGAGGTTTCGAGCTGTGTCATTGAGATTGGGATATGCATCAAATGTCGCTTGGGCGTTTGTCTTCTTTCCGGTGACTAGATTTAACTCAATCCTGCCGTTGGTTGGGTTAACATACGAGTCAAGCATTAAGTATCATATATGGGTAGGGCAAGCAGTGATGATACTCTCGGCGTTGCACAGCGCTGGCTTCTTCATTTACTGGTTGATGACTAGCCAGATGATAGAGGTACCAGCTCACAAAACTCGAAGAACTTTTTATCATCATATAGTGATACACTTTTTATCATCATTTTGTCATTTGAAAAAAATCCTCTGTGATGTTATATATGTGTAAGGCTCCTTACATTCGACATCATCCTACCTCGACACTTGCAAGAGGTCGTGACTCGTGAGTCGTAAAGACACTGGGGCAATGTTCTTGTATATATAAGAAAACTGTCGACGACGACTTCACATAACAAGAAATCATAAGCTACATAGAAAGAATTGTTTTCCAAATAAACTGTGACATTAAAAGCAATACAGAAAAAAACCTTAATATTTACTTCAATACCTTGTAATCAATATTGAAATTTTTCTCAGTGACCGTTATCTCTTCGAAAGATCAAAACTTCATTCATACATGTTCTGGTTGTTTATCCATCTTTCATGTTTTTTTTTTTTTCAAGGCGCCTAGTAATATTATTCGGTTATACAGGCGCTGGAATGGTCACCAACTTATGTATCAAATGTAGCAGGAGAGATATCATGGGTATTCCTGCTAGTTATGTGGGTAACAAGCTTTGCATACACCAGGAGAAAGACATTTGAAGTCTTCTTTTACACACATCAGCTTTATGCTCTGGCAACCTTCTTTTACGTTATACACCTTGGGGTTGCCTGGACATGTCAGATCCTTCCGGGAATATTCCTCTTCACCCTTGACCGTTACCTAAGATTTTTGCAGTCGCGCTCTCATGCTAGGCTTATCTCAGCTCGACTTCTTCCTGGTGGAACTGTGGAAATGACTTTTCAAAAGAGTCCAAGTGAGTAGTTTGAAATCAAATCCTTGCGACTAATTTTAATGCAATTTTCATCAGTTACTGATCTTGCATTTCTGTTATTCAGATGTGCATTATGGTGTCACTAGTAGCCTATTTGTAAATGCACCCAAAATATCAAAGTTACAGTGGCATCCTTTTACGGTGATCTCAAATGAGAACATGGAGCCCGATAGACTGAGCATTGCCTTTAATAGTGGAGGGAGTTGGACAACAAAGATACACAAAGAACTCTCATCTTCTCTAGACAGGCTTGAAGTATCGGTCGAGGGACCATACGGACCTGCTTCAACCAGCTTCCTAGAGTAAGTACACATGAAATAACTTTAGATATGTAGTTATTGTATAGGAGCAGCTATATTTTCTAGTAACACAACGGGGGGCAGTATGGACGCAGTAGGGTTGGTCACAGGCAGCGTTCAAACAACCTTACCAGTTGAGCTAGATGACATGCGTAGACTTGAAATATTGTTTTAAATGAGAAACTTCTGTTTAGGAAAATGCTTAGAACTTGATTTAACGGATTTCTGTCCTGGTTTCTCTTTCAGGCACGAATCTCTTGTGCTGATAGCTGGTGGCAGTGGGATAACCCCATATATATCTATAATTCGGGAGATCATACATCGGTCCAATACCCAGAAAGGCCATGTCCCTCAAGTTCAGCTCATTTGCGCTTTCAAGCATGCATCTGATCTGACAATGCTCGACCTATTACTTCCTGTTGATGGCACTACCAATGATCTCTCTAAAATTCAGCTTGAAATTCAGGTATACATAACTAGAGAGAATGAGCCGCCTACAGCTGACAGTCAGAAGCTTGTTCAAACTAAGTGGCTCAAGCCCAGCCCACAGGATGTGCCAATCACCCCAGTTTTAGGCCAAAATGGCTGGCTCTTACTTTCCTTCATTATCACATCTTCCTTCATTCTGTTCTTTATACTTCTTGTCCTGGTTACTCAATACCATATATATCCTATTGATCACAACACAAACGAGACATATAATTTTGCCGTTTGGGTTATTTGGGACATGTTCATTATGTGTGTCAGTATAATTCTCATCAGTAGCATAGTTTTTCTATGGCAAAAGAGCAAAATGGCAGATGATCAGAAACAGGTTAACAATGTGGAGGTGCCATCACCCTTGAGTTCTCCAGGATCTTGGTTTGGTGGTGGGAGTGGTGAGCTCGAAAGTCTTCCATATCAGTCTCTTGTCCAAGCTACGCAAGTGCATTACGAAGGCAGGCCTAATATTCAAAGTAAGTCTATCCCAGTCATATATAGACCTGACAACTTTTCATTTCTGATAGAGTGAATTCAGGATTAGGTCTGTTTCAAAATGTACCATTTGTTTTTGGTCCGCTCATTCGAGTAGGGGTCAGGTTGTTGTATCGTTAAAATATTAACAAGATCAACATATATAAATATGACCATAATGAATGTAAAAGTGATGATTTGGTAAAACGCAGAGGTTGAACGGAAAATGAGTGACGTCGTTTAGGACATATGATTGTGGTTTAACCGGTAAAAGTTTGTATAATTGTTTCATGTTTTTTGCAGAAATATTGTCAGGATGCAAAGGAAATGATATAGGAGTGATAGCTTCGGGGCCAAGGGGAATGAGACATGATGTTGCAAGAATTTGTTCATGTTTTGGTTCCAAGAACCTGCATTATGAATACCTTAGCTTCAACTGGTGACCTACTACTCATGGTGCCACTTCGAGATACAATGAAATTGTCATTCAAAGACAAAATTGGGATTTCTCACTTGGGATATTACTTTCTTTTATCTATTTTATTTTTATTAGAGTTGTATGCATGTGTGTTTAAATTGTTATTGTTTTCGTTTTTTTAGTGAAATGAGTTCAAATTTCGAACATTGTAAATTTGTAATGCTGGAAAATGTGACTTGTATTATGACAGACTACATTTACATAACAATGCAAAAGTGAGCTGAAGTTTGGTAACTATTTGCTTTGCCTGTGGTTACCGTTAAAAGGATCGCCGTCAAACTTTGTCTCAATATCATGGTACCTAATTCTTCTTGCTCATTGAATTAATACTCAGTATCTGCTAATCGGGAGTCATTCTTTACTGTTTAACTGTCGTGTCTTGACCTGTATAGTAGATTGTTGAGTACGATCACATGCTTATGTTCTGGTTTCTGTGTGTCTGATACTCGTGGTGTGAGCCTTTGGCTAGTAATATTATGCCCTATTTATAGTCAACTAGTTTATACTCCGTCGTTTATAGTTCCGAAATCCCAAGCATTGTAATTTACTGTCTGACGCTGGTGGCCACACTGCCAGAATCCTTTTACATCTACTGTATGAGGCATTTGTCAGTCTTACTCGTAGGAGGCCTGTAAGGTGTTTAAACTGTCAAGTTATCTGAATGGTTTTTTTTTTT
>VHZZ01026695.1:5604-23164 GCA_009801015.1 Silene noctiflora | reverse complement strand
TTAGTTTACATTTCAATACATTTTAGTTTATGTTAATCATTCAACATTTAGTCATATTATCAAGTTCTTATTTCAAGTTCCTCTGTTATTCTACTTTTGGTATTCAAGTTTATGGTATTTCTATTTCTATTATTGCAATTCTATTTTATAAGTTTTGTAGTTTATAATTCACAATTCTATAAGTTTAATATTTAGTTATTTATATTTATTAGTTTCATATTCAATATTAGTTTATATTCATCATCATACATTATGTCTAGCATTTCATATAACATTTGCATTACACATATTAATATGAGTAGCTAATCTCCTTAGTMTAGGGATTAGGGGAGTCATGTCAAATTAATATTATGATAATGTTATAAATTAATTATCCACTTTATCATTTCTATTACATGTTTGTTATGTCTCGATTAGTCCTTGTTTCAAGGCCACAAACTTTTACTAAATTTGTTATACATTGCTAAAAGTCGAGAGGCACGGTAGTGTATTAGAAATAACATGTGTAGTAGATCGACCTAGCTCATAGTGAAAGTTTGTTAGGACCCGATTTAAGGCCGATACTAAAAGTGAAAGCTGGGCATCTATTGGCTTAGATGATAATTTGTGATGATTAATTCAATAACTAATTCATATGTTAATTTGTATGATGAACCGACTTCCCTAGATGTTCTTAATATTATTGTTTACATCTTATTTGCATTTCATTTATTTATAGTTTTTATAATCAATCCTCCAACCAAAT
This sequence comes from Silene noctiflora, assembly GCA_009801015.1. Classification (NCBI taxonomy): domain Eukaryota; kingdom Viridiplantae; phylum Streptophyta; class Magnoliopsida; order Caryophyllales; family Caryophyllaceae; genus Silene; species Silene noctiflora. The sequence goes on along the minus strand of VHZZ01026695.1, from coordinate 22,419 downwards.
ATACCTCTCGTGACTATTAGATAGATAGAATACCAAACATCGACATTAAGAATTACGTDGCGTCTCTGTGGATTCGACCCCTATATAGTACATTACTTTGGTTGTACTTAGGGTATTTATTTCTGTATAGGTTAGCGACGACCTATCAGCGGTCTTGTGAGGAGATGGATCGCTTGGAGAGGGAGCTCGAGGTTCGTGACGCTGACGTTGCCATACCCGAGGCGATGGTCAAGCACCTTAGGAGTCGTAGAGCTTGAGTAGCATAGCGATTAGCCTTCTTTTGTTATTTTTGGAATTTTGTTTTGTTCTCGGGTATGAGCTCGAGCGTTTTATATGTTTTTTTACATTTGGCATGTATATATATGGGCTTGCGTGCCTTTGCCGTTGTTGGATGTGTGACACCCCGCTATATACGACACCAAATATTAACTTAAATGGTTTCAAAGCAGCGGAAAACAGTAGATTTGTAAAACTTTTTAAGTTTAAAAGCGAAATGACACTAAACTACGAACACGCGGAAAAGAAACATGAAAATATTAATCATACAAGTCGAAATAGATAAATGTTTGGGGAAAATATATCCCACGAATAGACAATACAAAAAATATAGTTTAAGGGTGACATGAGTCTAGCCAACTACTAAAGTCCAGGGTCAAACTGCACGCTAGCTCACACGTCTCAGCCCCAGCTAACACCACCTTGCACCTGTCATTCATGTAAACATGAATGCCATAGTCAGTGGGGAGTAACTCAAGGTTCTCCCAGCCACTTTACAATGAAATGCACATAAACGATAATATAGACCATCATAATAAATAACGTAAGAACAATCATGTCAAGTTAAAGGTATTAACAAGAGTAGATCATAACGAATAAGGGAAACGAGGTAGAAGATATAACACGGATAACATGCGAGACATGATACATATGAAGGGATCATATCGCAACTAGTGGCTTGCATCTCACCACTAGTGTCCGATAGGATCAACAAATAAGCATATAAGTGTTCGACTCAGCGGCTACCTTTAAAGTATGTCCGAACACAACTAACAAAGAACACATTATCCGAGGGAAGACTATCTAACTACACAACGCCATGCAAAGACCCTATACACTTAGACATTAACGCAACCCTTGTTAGGATGACTAGCTAGGTACATCCTAGCCTAAGACTTGGATCCAGACTCCCGGAAGATACTCCCTTTCGATTCGACATGCGGCACATAACTCCGCATCCAAGACTCGATCTATATATACACAAATCGAGTACCCCACTCGCCAGTACCACACGAGTGTGGCGGAAGATCTAAGGTAGTAGTCAAGCATCGAGGTAGGTCGATATCAATACCTTACGGACACGGTTCAAACCACAAAAGCATATGATAGTTTAAACATAGACGGTATATGACATATCATGATTTATAATGAATACAACTCGTATCTCATGATGAAATATAAACAAACCATGTGCTCAAACTATATCTACCATACAATGAGTGAAAAGAGATGAAATAATGAAGCAGAGGTTCCCAGCCGGTCTAGGTGACCGGCCGCCGGCCAACCGGCTGGAGCAACAGGTCAAATATACAAGGTCTGAAATAAAGGGTCTGACTGCCGAGTGCCCGGCCGCCGGCCTACCGGCAGGGACTTCATACATCAAATTTTTGGAACAAAAATCACAAATGCTCGGCGCCGGCTTGTGGACCGGCAGCCGGTCCACCGGCTGAGGCATACGCTAAGCAAAAATCCCAACACTTTGGTGTCTCCCCAGCCGGCCAGCCGGTTGCCGGTATCCCGGCTGGGACGACACATACATATTAGAAGATGGCTGATATTGGAGTGCTCCCAGCCGGTCAGTGGACCGGCAGCCGACCCACCGGCTGGGACACCCCTGCTACAAAATTTGAACATTTAGAATCAGAATGTTCCCAGCCGGCTGGCAGACCGGCCGCCGGTGCACCGGCTGGAGACACCTGCACACGAGTTTTCAGCAAATAAGCCAACAACATGATTTCCAACACAAAGTTACATTTTTCCATGAGGCGATAAACGTGTAAAACACATAAACCAGCATGTAATTCAACAACCATCCCAAAATATACTAATTTCATCCATCAATAGTTTACATATGACAATTTCCACAACAATTATGTGAATAAACATTGTAATAAGAGAAAAATGATGTAATTAGTCAATTGAACATGATTTCATCACTATTAGCATTCCCATAAGATAAACTTAGGCTAAAAATGATGCATCCAACCAAATTTTCATCCAACATGAAGATAAAACATCAACAATGTATAAAGTACCCATCTTTATCAATAAACAACACATATAAACACACATAATTTCCATTCTAAGTCGAGTAACCTATCACCGTTACCTTTAGCTTCGTAGTCGTCGTGTAAGTCCTCAACAACGTAAGAGTCAGCCTCCGGATCGTCCAAATTTTCCCCTAAACACAAAACAAAGTTTGTTAGATGAGAAAGTCTCCATAAAGGAGAGGGTAGGGCTTTCGAATTTTTGGGTGAAAGAGGTAAAAACTAAAACTTTTCTACTTACTAAGAAGGAGGATGAGAAAAGGAAGAAAATGGTGCGAAAATCGAAGGAAACGGTCGAGGAACGAAGGAATTACGAGTGTCTTAAGCTTGAGGAAATGGTGTGACAATGGTGTTTGTTGAAGGAATGTGTTTTGCTGAGAAAGCTAAGGNTGTGTTTTGCTGAGAAAGCTAAGGTTGAAGGAGGGTTTTTATTAGGAGTAAGAGGAAAATAAGAGGTTTTATGGGGCTTTGACCATTTTAGGCCCAAATCGACTCAAATGAGCCGGGATTCACTTGTTTTACGTCTAAATTCTACTATACATTTAAGATGGACCATAATATTATTAATATCAATATTACACTATAAAAATTCATATTTTATAAAAATAATATTTAAAATCATAATTAGTCTAATTTAATTATCAAAAAAGCTTAAAAAATACGAAAGCGATAAATTACGGGTGTTACGGGATGTATGTATTTTGTTCCTGTTGGTTAGCTTTGAAACCGGTTTTGGCATAGTGAACATTTACGCCGTCACGCTGCCGAAATTTACACAGAAAAAATAACTTAAGACACGTAAAAACATGCAACTTACAAGTTGTGATGACCTAAAGTGTAGACGTTTAGTCGAATCGAAAGAAAAAGTAAAAAAAGTAGCCGCAAAATGAGTGGTCAGTGAAGTGTTGCACGACTAAAGTACGGGAGTGCTTTCCCCTAAAAAAATAGAAAATAGATAAGTTGAAGTTTTAAAATGTAAGATGTAGCGACCGCGGATGAGTGCTTCCCCCTAAAAACAAGAAAAATAGAAAATGAATAAGTTTGAAAATGTTGAAGTCGGGAAATGAAATGAAATGAGAAAAAGTAAAGACTGTGGGGGAGTGCTTTCCACTAAAATAAGAAAATAGAAAATGAATAAGTGTGCACCGGGAGTTGCCGCCTCGAAATGCAAACTCGATTAGGAAATGGAAATCCAATGAGAGTATGAAAAGTCCAAATTCCGTAAATAGAGTCGTCCGAAATCCTATAGGAATAGGAAATAATACCAAAAGCTAGATTAGGAAATCTTTCCGCAGAAAACTGCAGGAAAAAAAAGCTTGAGAAAGGGCTCAACAAAAAGTTTGGGAAAGGGCGCAACAAGTGCTGCGACCCTTCTAGAAGGCACAACTGTTGTTGCGTTTTTTCTGGGCATGTCTGTTCCTGAGTGGAATTAGGAAAGCCCGAATAATATATACAGATGTTTCGGGTGAACGTTTATTCTCACAATTCTTCCTTCTACAATTCCGTAGCTCATATTCTCATAAAACCACACAAATTTTTCATAAAGAAATTTCCAAAGATGGAAGCCTTCGAAAACCGTCTCAAAGAGTGGGCAAATGAATTCTCAAATGGAGAGAAACATGATATGACCGCCTTTAATATTGGCCAAATTATTAGTGTTAAGCAAGTGAAGGTAGTAAGGCCTTTATTAGATGTGTGTTTGGAGTATTTGAATTCCAATCTACATGTTTTCACGTTTCCAGGAGAAGAAATATGTCCTTTTTACGGAGAAATTCGCCGCGATTGGTGGATGGGATGTTGAAGGTATGCCCATATTTCCTCCTAATTATCAAGGATAAAAGAACAAGTTTAGGGATCTTTTAGGATTGAGCAAAGCCGAAGTTGACCGTCTCGTGACTTCGAAGGGCGTGAGGATGTTTGACTTGGTGGACCGCTTCATAAATAGGGAGGACCCTACTATTTCTTATGTGGCGAGGCGCCGAGCCTTTGGATTTTGTCTTGTACATTGTTATATTTTGAAGGGCCATGTTGATGCCTAAATGAGAGGGGATCCTTGCTTTCTTGGAATCATAGAAAAAATGGAACTGCGCAGGAGCCCGATTTGGCTTGCTTTAGGAGAGACCATCCTTGGTCTAGATAATAGGAAGGCTAACCGCGAGATGCCTTATTTGTGAAGTCCTATTATGCTTCAGGTAAGAGTATCCTTTTTATGGTTTTTGTTTCGTCCTTTTATATTTTTATTTTCTTTGAAATTTATTCTCCCCATTTGCTTTGGTAGATTTGGCTTATAGAAAGACTTCAATTTATCGAGCCCCTAGTGAATGTCCCTGGCTACCGTTCAAGGTCTATAGCGATGAGGACAAGACTGTATATGGTAGATTTCACCCGAATTTGCAATTATTGGGAGAACAAGCTGAAGAATGAAGGTGGACCCCTTATCAGATAAATTTTTCCATGGTGGCATTTGAAGGCAACGACTTGAGTATCTATCCTTGATCCGACACGATCCCTCCGTATCCCAAGCTTGGAATTCATGGTTAATATTTTTCCAGAAAGGCTATTGAGGCAAGTGGGCCTAAGACAAAAGATCCCGAAGCTTGATAGTGTTCCACAGACGGCATTGGCGCATATTACCGACTCTTGTCGCGAGTGGGCACTTCGTTGGGCTCAAAGAAATATGTGGTATATACCTACTTCTGTAGGTTCGTTATGGGTGTCTGGCTCGTATACCCAGTGGGCCAAAGCTAAGACTTTCGAGGAAAGAGAGAAATTGAGAAAGCATGAGCCTATTGACTAAAAAATCGGCAAAGTAGCCAAGGAGAACCAAAAGTATCTGACTGAAGAAGAGGAAGAAGCTGGGTTCTGGGTCGTTCGCCCAAAGAAGAAACCAAAGAGGAATCCTCCTGCTGAAATAATGGTGATGGATAGAAATGGTAAGGTTAAACCTCGGGAGAGACCTTTGATAATTAGGTCTGAAATAACGCAGGAGCTTCCACCTTGAGGCCGAGACATGAAGTATGACAAGTACGACAAAGGCAAAGGGAAGATGGAAGAGTATCCTTTGTCTTCTTTGTGTTTAAGATTTATTATTATGTTGTAATAAGAGGTGGTATTTTTAGAAGTCTAGCTTAGCGTTTCAGTTTCAGTAAAAGCTTATTGTTATTATTTGACGTACTATTTATTAATGAATAAACATTTTCAGCGAGTTTAAGAAACTTTGATCAAATATTTCTCTTTCGCTTATTCTTTCGAACTTTAAATGCCAAAGAATATGTCCTTCTATTTGAATATTTGAATTGTATTTTTGGGTTGCATCCCGTGAAGGATTGCCTACGTATTCACCATATAATGACGAAATCAAACCCGTAGCGTAGTTCGAAATATATATTCAAAGGAATAAGTGTTCGAGGCAAGAGCCAGTGTAATGAACGAAGGGAATAAGCATGGTGCTTTACTTACTCCTAAATTACAATTAAGTTTATGTTTGACGATATTGAGAACGATAGGAATGTGAAAATGCAAGAGCAAGGTAACATGAAGGTTTGGATGGCATGTGTCGTGTGTATATAATGTGTCGCATGAGCGGCACAAGGGTCAAGCGAGGCGCATTCGAACCTAGTCAAAGGGTATTACTTTTTAAGTTGGTCTAGGTTAGTGGGTTTAGAAAATTCATTCCCCGACTAGGTCTGTTGTTGGACCATATAGTTATATATTATGTTTTGATAATGACAAGTGTACTTATAATATATATATCCTTGTTGCTCGTAATCGTTTGTTGAGTCTTGATTAGATTTAATAAGGGCTATGATATAAGCAAGCAATGTTATAGTACTCTAGGATATAACATTGAAGATTTGTGAAGCATCATTGAAGTAATGTTCTGGCTGCTTGAGCTATAACATTGAAATTTCATAAAGCATTGTTGTAGATATTTCATCTACAACTATGATGATCACTCAAGCAAAAGGCATCATCAAGTCTTAAAGAAGCTTAAGATGAAGAGCTTATGATCAAGATGAAGAGATGATCCATATACTGAAGATCTCCAGGAAGATTAGCTAGTATAAGACATCGTCCAATAACGGTATTTTTGGAAGTAAAGTTTGGAAGGTAAAGTTATAGCTAGTTCACTTATTACCTTACTTACCAAGCTTAATGTTATAGTCATTTGATTTATAACTTTAGGCTGAAATATGAAGTCACGATTTTAGGGTTTTAAAATCGATTTTCGAAGCTTAAGTTTTAAACCTTAATATATTTTTCGAGAACACGTGTGTGTATAATAGAAAGGAGATACGGATTTATTTATATTGAACGAATATATGATTATTCTATTGATTAGTAAAATAACTTATGAGTTGTCATGCTATCTAGGATTTTCTAATCGTTCATACTTAAACCCTAATTTAGTCCATCTCACCTAATATCCTATTAGGGTTTACGTGAAGAGGAATTGGGCCTATGAGCCGATTTCCCCATTTACATAGTAAAACCTTGTGCAAAATAAAGATTTGAATGAATCTTAAGGTATTATTTGTTAGAGATATTTTATATCTTTATATTATCTAAGTTATCTCTTCTATCTTTGTAAGATATTATTGGATTAAATAATAAGGGGATTAGATTTATTTCTTGTGCAATAATACATACAAGAGGCACGACTCTACTAGGGTTTTCAACTAAACCCTAGTTCTCCTATCTACTATATATACACAAGTGCTCCGTAACGACTTTTCGCAATCTTAACATCCTTTTGCAAACAAATCGAGTACACGCTTTTATCAAGTAATTAATTTGTTTTTGCAATTCGAAAATCTTTATGAAAAGTCGTGCTTCATATTGTGCTTAATTTTCATAAGATTATGTTATTGGATAATAGTACTTCATATTATTTCTTACTCGTTCAATTGTGTGAACATATTAGAAGAATAATCAAGTGCTTTCTTATTAAGGTAAGTTAGACAAAATCGAGTATTTAATGGTACTCAATTGAGTTATAATAGAGTTAATTGTACGAGTGGGTTAGTAATTTTGTAATCCGTAGAAAGGTACTAAAATTATTAATCGAGAATAGTGGACGTAGGTTTCGATTTGTGAAACTGAACCACTTCAAAATCACGTGTGTCACTCATTTTCTTTCGTTCATTCATTTACGTTTTTAATTTGCTTAGTTAATTAGTTAAAGTTTAATCGATAAACTTTAAATAATTAATTATTAATTCACGTTCACACGAACAATTGAAAAAGTGGGATAAAGTTTTTATACTCAATTCACCCCCCCTCTTGAGTATTTCGGATCGATAGACTCTACAATTGGTATCAGAGCCTCATGCTCTTGATTGCCTAACCGGAAAGAGTCTGATCTATCTATCTCTTTTATTTTATTTTCTTTATTCCGCTGCCTAACACGTGAAAAATGGATTCCAAGTATCTTAAGTGTCCCGTCTTTGATGGGAAGAATTATGGACTCTGGAAAAACATGGTGTCTCACTATGTGAAAGGATATGATTGGGAGTGCTGGAAGATCATACAAAAAGGATCAAATAAAATCTTGGTCGGATCTACTGAAGATACTAGCTATGAGAAAAAGGAACAAGACTATGTGGAGGCTGATTACAAGAAGGCTGAGAAAAACTCAAAAGCGATAAGCCTGTTGCAAAACGGCATGACATCAAATGAATTCGATCATTTTTCTTCTTGTACCTCGGCCAAGAAATATGGGATGGTCATGAATTAGCTTATGAGGGAACGACAATTGTTAAGAAATATCGTATTGACTTGCTGATTAGGAAAAATGAATCTCTAGATAGTATGTCCGCACGATTTTCTAGCATTGTCAATGAATTGAAAAATCTTGGCAGAAAGTTTGAATCCGAGGACATTGCTAAAAGAGTCCTTAGGAGTCTGACCAAGAATTGGCGTCCTAAGGTCACTGCAATGAAGGAAGCAAGAGACCTTACTTCTCTATCTTATCAAGAGCTTATAGGAGCTCTTATGGCCCACGAGCTCGTTTTAGATGATGATGCGGCCGAACCAAGTAGAGATAAGAGTATGGCTCTACAGGCCTCTGCAAGTGAGAACGCTGGTTCTGACATCGAGGATGAAACAGTTATATTTACTAAAAGGTTCAAAAAGAAGTTATTTAGGAACAAGCAAACAAAATCGTTCTCCAATGACAATAAGTCCTTCAATAAGAAGGCAACTGAGTCTAAAACGTCGTTTGTCAACAGAGGATGCTTCAAGTGTGGAGAGTTTGATCATATGATCAAGGACTGTCCCACATGGGAGAAAATGAAGGACAAGACTAAACGTGAAAAAACCAAAAAGAAGTTTAAACAAGTCATGATGGTGTCATGTTGGGGAGATCTCGACACAGAAGATGACGAAGAGTTTGAAGATGAAAAAGTCGCTAATCTTTGTCTAAGCAATGTTAGTCTTGACTTAATTTCTGACAGTAAAGACGATAGCTTGGATTCAAATTCAGATTTTTGCTTTCTGGGAGAATCCGACTCAGATGATGAAGAAGAGGTAAGCTACCTTGACCTTAAGAAACAAGTTAAGAAACTGTCTAAGAGTGAGATAATAGAATACTTCGAGCAATCTCTTGATAAGTCTCACGAACAAGATCTGGAACTGAAAGATTTGAAAGAACAAATTTTAGATATTGCTGAAAAGAATCAACTTCTTAAAGCCAAAGCTAAGAAGCTGAAATCTAAAGTTATGGCTAATATAGCTACAACTTCAGAATCNAGTTATGGCTAATATAGCTACAACTTCAGAATCGACAAATGCTGAGAATATAGCTCTCGAGTATAAAGTTAAAGCTAATGAAGCTATAACCTCGGAACTAAAAATCAACATTAAGCATCTTCAAGCCAAGGTTGTAGCTAATGAAGCTATAACCTTAGAATTGAGGAAAGTCAAAGAACTGAGGCTACGCTGTGATTTCAAATCAGAAGAAGGAAATTGATTCTCTGACACAACAATTAAAAGAATCTAAAAACTTGTTATCAGATACTAAGAAATCACATTATGTGATAGTACAAGTTCTTGAGAAAAAATTTCAGGATTTTCGTGACAACTATAAAGAGCACAATCCTTCTAAAGATTTGGAACTAGATCATTCCAAATGTTTTAAAGAAATCCAATCTTTAAAGGATTTTCTCTTACATGCTAGAAAGGTTCATAATAAGTTGGAAGGAAGCACGAAATTTCTAAACTTTTTAAGTGAGCAATCAGACAACAACATGAAAATGGGTTTAGGACATGAGTGCATGACAATGGGGGTGAGACCATCTCTCGCAATGGCTCACAACCTAACACCAACATCCATATCCATATCCAAACCATAACATAAATATATAACTCAACCATAAAGAAATCACAAAGATCATCACATAATGCCACATACTGTTCTACAATCGAATGAGTAGGGAAACCCTACCTGATAAACAAATTCCAATCACCACGACACAGATCTAGAAGGCTTCTTCAACGAAATCTCCTCCTAGAATGCAAGTAATCAATCAATACAAAGAATAATGCAAACTAATCCCAAAACCCCCAAAATCACCCAAATTAGGGTTTCCCTAACTACATCAAAACCATAAAATACTAGACTAAGAATTTACTCAGATGATTGCAAAACTAAGGATGTGAAAATCCCCGGAAAACATGAACTTTACGCCTTGGATTGATAGGAATAGAATAGAAGCAGTTCTACGTCGTTTAGTTTGTGAAAAAGGTGCTCAAAATGTTTAATAAAATGTTTTAACTTTAAAAATGCGATTATTAGCTGCTTCCGTTCTATTTATATCAAAACGCGAAAAAACCCGTAACGAACCGGACACTCGACCGAGTAAGACACACTCGAATGAGTGCATGACACTCGATCGAGTACGACACACTCGACCGAGTGCAAACACACTCCCCCGAGTTCACAACAAACAAAACACTGATAAACTACAAACGACAGATACTCGGTCGAGTAGCCTAGGCCATAAATTCGATGTATTAGAACTTCCATATCAAGTCTAATATCAATAATATACTTAAATTAAGCAATGAACATTAAAAAACGCGAGTCTGACTTTCACAGTCAGAATCCAACTCGAGAACAGTCGCACAAGGTGATATGCCTCTTCTAGAGGACGCATCATGCGCTGCGCCTGTTCTGGGTTGGTTTCTGCCTCTGAAATCGTCTCGTTCTGACGTAGTATCCTAATTAAGTATATAAATCGACTATTAATCGTATTATATCTGTTTCGACGTATTCGTTTATTTTCTTAATTATTTTATTCTTTTATTTCTTTTAAGGCGTATTTATTTCATGGATTCATGTACCCTTTTGTATCTTTACTTCCTTGTAATTTATTTCGTTTTGTGTGATTTATTTATATGGCTTATTCACATGTAATGAATATAAGCATTCACTCTAATCTAATTACTTGCTAAATTTACATGTCAACCGACTTAGTGTAATTCACATGCTAGGATTAAAACGTGGATGTTGCATTGCATACATACAACTAATGACATATCAAGTATAAATGGCAATTCCCTGATCATTAGTAGAGGCCACTATCGAGGCTGGGGGGATTAGGTGTTCTAGTATGAGCTTCCTAATACGTATCCTCACCCCTTACTCAGATATCTGTGAACACCAGTGTTCATTGACATCGCGAGAGTCATTCTAGACATGGAATTCTAAGGGTGACGAATTTCTTAGTGTTCATGTCACTACTTTGTGTCTTGACATGATAAGAAGTATTCAAATGGATCCAATTATCCAAAAAAAATTGGTGGCGACTCTACAAATGCAGGCTTGTTCAAATCATTCAGTGGTTTCATGCCTTTCAAATTGGTAACGGCCCATGACGTTCTTTGTCAACAGAAAGTTCCGTGGGAGAAGTACCGCCGCCTCAAACACTACCAATGGGCGGGTGCACGCGGCGCGGGTGGCCCTTCTCCACAGTTTGGCGACTCCACTGGGGACTAGAATTGATCCTGACGAGAAACGTCATGTCTATAGAAGGTAATTTATGAAAAATACTTCGAAACGTATAGAAAAACGTTTCGAATAACGAATAAGGGGTAAGACCCACAAGTAACGACTTATAACGACTTGAGTCAAGCAAATATGGCTAGGGAAAAGGTGCAGCATGAGCTGCAATCTCAGGAAAGGGCCCAGCAAGTACTGCGTTTCTTCCTAATTTTGTCCAGGTTGAATAAACCGGAATTGAGCGCGATACAGTGTGTTCATTTGTTTCGACATTTTGTTTTTCAAAAACATTAAAACACTCAAAATCCTTCATCAATCCTCACCAAAAATCGATCGAGATTTGTCCTAAATCATGACTAGTCCAGGTATGTACTCCGTCTCTTGCTTTAATCGAATTTGTGGCTTGAATTTTGATTCACAATTAGGGTTCATACACCTCAAATTTTCGAAAATTTGGGGCTTTTGCTTCAAATGAATTTGTCTCATGAAATTGGCATTAGAAATGCGTAGTAGACTATGCTAGGAGCATAATCATGCATTTACTTTGAATTTTCGTCAAGTATAGTGAAAATGGGAAGCAAAAAGTGACGGTTTTAGGCTAAAACCGCTTAAATAGCTCGAAAATGGCCTTATACTAGTCGGAAATTGATGGGACTTAATGTTTTGGAATCCTTGGATTATGGGTAAACTTGATATCATGTCGGAATTTCAGGTTGTAACTGAGCCCCGGGACACTCTTTTTTGTTGGTTTAGGCTTATTGTAGCGAAATGCTGCCGGAATTTTGGCTTATCGTTTCCATGAGGCAAATTTAGGGTTCGTAGGAACGTAGTGTAAACATTTTGGTATATCTGATAGGAAACGGTTTTGAAATTGTATGAAAACAGCTTTGAAAAGGCCTGAAAATGGCTTTGAAATGGCTTGGAATTGTCTAAAATTCTTGAATTTGCAGAGGATATGCCTTCGAAGTCTGGACGAGACTTCGTGGATGTTGAATTTGACCCTTCCTTGGCCCTTGTGGCTGACACGGGGGTCAGGGGGACGTAGAGGAGGAGTTGCCTAGGAGAGTAACTAGGAGGGGTAGTCGTCAGCCGGCTCGGGCACCTGAGTGGGCTGACAAATGGGATGCTCATCATATCATTTGGGCCGCGTAGAACCATCTATCATGCCGTGCGACACGGAGTTTGGTAAGCTTCTTGGTTAAGTAACCTTGCATTTATCATTTTCCTTATTCTTCTGAAATATGGTCGATTAATCAAACACGTTTTGAACTTTGCAGAAAGATGGGAAAATGAGGTTGTTTTCGGGTTATACGACCATGATGGATGCCTATGAGAGGTTGATAGAGGAGGAGATATACATCCTTGATAGAGGTGCCTTTGGAGCTTTGGTACGAGATTGGCGCGAAATCCGAGCGAGGAAGATTCGTGCCAACATGTGCCTGATCCGGGCATTCCTGGATCGTTTCTAGGATACAACCTCGACCTTTCACATGCCATTTGGTTAGATCGGGTGATCTTGGAGGACTTTGGCATGATCTTTGGCTTACCTTGCAGAGATGAGTCGATGGTGTGGCCTGAGACGGCCATGAGAGCTAACTCGGATGAGGCCAAGAGGCTGGTGGGTTGGTCCTTGCCTAAAGTCGCGGCTAGGGTACCCAGTATGGTTCCGAGTTCTTACGGCAAAGAGTACTTTAACGGTAAGGCTCTCCCTAAGGTACAGTTGACTGAGGGAGGTAGCTGGGTGACTCCTCCACCATGTACAGCCGAGCAGAGGGCTCGTTTGTGGCTTTGGTGGTTTTTTTCTTCGATCTACTTCAGAGACAAGGGAGAGAGGCTGTCGACGAAGCTTCTTCCCTTTCTTGCTGAATTGGGTGGCCTAGGTCGTCTAGACCGGGTCACTCCTAGCTTGACGGTCCTCACTCGTTACACGAGGGCCATGGTACATCTCGAGTTGCTGGAATGAGGGACGTCGCATGCTACTGTTGGTCCAGGACTTGTCTTGGAGGTATAAACCTTCCTTTTATCTTGTATTTCTTCATTTATAGGAATAGAAATAGAATAGAGGTGCTTATCTTCACCTTTCCTTTTGTGTAGCTAGTAAAGAATAAATGATATGTAAATAAATGATTATTTACTTGCCTTGACTAATGAACGATCATTTTAGATATAGGTAAATAAGAAATTACTTGATAAATAAGTGAAATGAGTAAAAGATCACTTAACATGTAGGCTTGACACATGAGTGTAAATAAATGGTATGTAAATAAATGATTATTCACGTTTTTGGAAAATGAATGATCATTGGAAACCTCTTTTACTTATGGGTTTTTCTATATGGTGACCCTCAACTTTTTTAGATCCCACACGGTAACCCTGCAAATCAAAATATAAAATTAGTAACCCTAAAGTCTATTAATTGTAATTAACGTGGCCCTTAACTATAATTCCGTCAATTTGCACCGTTAAGTACTGATGTGGCGTGTGATGTAGCTATTTGGTCTTGGTGTAGCGTGTGACATGGAATTACAGTTAATTCTACCTTTAACTAAAACCCTTAACCATACCTTTCACCACCCAAAACCACTTACCCCTCCCCGAACAACCTCTTCACTACTACCACCCCCACTATAACCACCACCATCGTCGTCCCCTTTCCTCGGCTTCCCATGCCAAAAGCACCACCATTCTCGTTAGCAACCCACCTTAACAACTCTCGCCCCCACCCAATCCCACGGTGCCACCTTACTACCTTAGAAACCCCCTTCTCCTCACCATAAAACCGAGATCTAGTATTTTTAGGGGAATGAGATGAGAATACAAGAGTGGGGGAGAAGATTAAGAGTCAAGTTAACGGTCTTGGAAGGTGGGATTGGTGTTTCGACGGGTGGCGGCAAACGGTGAAAGGTGGCGAAGCGCCGACAATAGTTCGACCAATGTCGGTGAAGCGTGGGGAGGAGGTGACGGTAGTGGTGGTTGTAGCGGAGGTTGTGATTGTGGTGGGTAATAAAAGGTGATAAATAAAGAGGGGTTATGAGGGAATAATTGGGGAAATTAAAGAGAAGTGTTAAGGTAAAAAAAAATTAAGGAAATAAGAGCCAAGTCATAGCCCATATCATATGTCACATAGGACACTTAACGTCCCAATTTGACGGAATTATAGTTAAGGGTTACATTAATTGCAATTAATGGACTTCAGGGTTACCAATTTTCTTTTCTGATTTGCAGGGTTACCATGTGGGATCTGAAAAAGTTGAGGGTCACCATATATAAAAACCCTTTATTTATTTTAGGCGTGGATCTACTCGTACTTTCCTGGCTTTGCGCCCACGAGGGTGGTTGACGTGCCTAGGGAGTACCTTGTCGTGAGGGACTGGATCATTTATAGACAGAAAAAGCAGAGTTCCTCTTACGACACCTACATGAGGAGTGTTAACGCTTTGCGGCTTGACAGCGTAAGCATTTTTTCTAATCTTTGTATTTTTTCTATTTCCGGTATTGTTTGCCTAACCCTTGAGATGTGATTTCAGTGGGTGCCAAGGCCTTGGGAGGACTACACTTGGACACTAGCCTTCGTGGTTGAGGTACTTAGACCTAGGAGCTCTAGTAGAGTCCTTCTTGCGACGCCCATGGGGCCTGTCTGGTAATTGGGTGAGCGTTTGGCTAGGTAGTGTTTCCGTGACACCTTTAGTTCCCGTCGATCCAAAGAGGATGATGTTTAGGAAGCCTACTGAGGCGGAGAGGATGACCGACCTTGCTAGAGCTGCTGGTGATACTCTCCTTCTTCCTGAGTTAGAGTACTCGGAGTTTGTTTTAAGGAGATTGGCGCATTGCCCGATCGTGGCAAGCATTCCTCTTGTTTGTTTGGAATATGACTTTCCTTTTGAAAATAAAATGTATTGATGAAATTTGAATTGTAATAGGAGATCGACACTGCTAGCGCCAATCCCCCAGCTTTTCCCGAAACTTTTGAGTGTGTGGGGTCGGCTGGTGTGACGGTGTCGATGGAGGTCCCTTATTTTCCCGAGGCAATGACCGAGGTTGGCCTCAACGAGTGGCAGCACGTTGTCAGGAGGGTGAGTTCTTTATCCATACTCTTTTTTTTTCTCTCTCTCTCTCTCTCTCTCTCTTTCTCTCTCTCTTTCTCTCTCTTTCTCTCTCTCTCTTTTTTATTATGAGATAAGACTTGATTTGGTTTTAAAATGTAGGTGGCGCCGTCGAGGCACGTGGAGCTATGGTGGATGGCAAATCGACTACGAGAGACAGTCATCAAGGCACTTGAGGGTTGTACTAGAGGAGGGGTAAGAACCTTTCCTTGTTTTCATAGAAATTTGAAATTTCTTTAAAAGCTACCTTTGAATCTTGATAATCAATCTTTTTGTTCTGCAGCGTGAGCGGGAGCTCGAATTGGAGCGGTCTTGTGAGGATATGGCTCGTTTGGAGAGGGAGCTCGAGGTTCGTGACGCTGACGTTGCCATACTCGAGGTGATGGTCGAGGACCTTAGGAGTCGTAGAGCTTGAGTAGCGTAAGGATTAGCCTTCTTTTGTACTTTTGGAATTTTGTTTTGTTCTCGGGCATGAGCTCGAGCCTTGTATATGTTTTGTACATTTGGCATGTATATAGATGGGCCTGCGTACCTTTGCTGTTGTTGGATGTATGGATTTTGTTCCTACAGGTTAGCTTGGAAACAAGTTTTGGCATAGTGACCACTTAAGCTGTCATGCTGCAGAAATTTACACAGAAAAAACAACTTGAAACACGTAAAAACATGTAATTTACAAGTTTTGCTTGCCTAATGTGTCGACTTTTAGTCAAATCGAAAGAAAAAGAAAAACAAGTAGCCCCAAAATGAGTTGTTAGTGATGTGGTGCACGACTAAAGGACGAGAGTGCTTTCCCCTAAAAAAAAGAAAAATAGAAAATAATCCCCCTAAAAAAAAGAAAAATAAAAAATAATCCCCCTAGAAAATAAGTTTGAAAATGATGAAGTCGGGAAATGAAATGAAATTAAAAAAATTAAAGACGGTGGAGGAGTGCTTTCCCCTAAAAAAAGAAAATAGAAAATGAATAAGTGTGCATTGGGAATTGCCGCTTCGAAATGCGAACTCGATTAGGAAATGGAAATCCGATAAGAGTATGGAAAGTCCAAATTTCGCAAATAGAGTCGTCCGAAATCCTATAGGAATAGGAAATAATACCAAAAACAAGATGAGGAAATCTTTCCGCAGAAAAATGCAGGAAAAATAATCTTGGGAAAGGGCGCAGCAAGTGCTGCGACCCTTCCAGAAAGCGCAGCAGTTGCTGCGTTTTCTCCTGGGCGTGTATGTTCCTGAGTGGAATTAGGAAAGCCTGAATAGTGTATATGTTAGGTTCATATAACCCTCTTATTAGACACCTATAATATGTTTCTAAATTACTCTCTAATTTAGAATAATAGATCTAGTGCATGCAAAATGAACTAATAAGAAATAAGGAGAAAAATAGATTTATCCT
>VHZZ01026651.1:0-21297 GCA_009801015.1 Silene noctiflora | reverse complement strand
GTGGTTTCATCACATTTGATGTACTTTCCAATCCCGCTACTCAGTTTCTTCAGGCATTCAATTCCCCAATATTTTATGTCTAATCCAGATAATTTGATCCAAATAGGAACTCTCTTTACATCCTGTTTAGTTAACACTGTATCAGGAAACCGTTCCCTAACTATCATAGGTTTATTATCAAACAAGAGATGTCCATTATTCAACCCAAATTGCTGCTGCTCTTTAGTTTTAAAACGAACTAGAAAAATACCATTGGGCATAAAAGCAATTTTATCAACTCCTCGTGCTTGCCATACCCGCTTCACAAACCCTGTTAAAACCGAGCTTGGAGGATTTGCTCCTAAGACATAGCAAAACACAGAAGATGACCAGAATTGAATTTCATCTGCAACATCCTCTTTCGTGATCTTGATCAGAGGACGACTAGGTTGCTCCGGCACCACTGGGTCCGTCTGATCATTCACCTGAGGTTCCTCCTCCAGGATTGAATCCAACTCCGATTCAAACTCTTGAGATGCAAAATTCAATTGCGAATTCCCCTTTTGTGAACATTGTAAAGTAAAACCAACTTGTTTTTGTGTTTTTGATGATGAATTATTTACTGAATTAGAAGAATTTGACGAATTATTATTAGTTTTACGTCGACGAGCCATTGCTTGATGCCTACGCTAAAACAAAAGAAAACAGAGACTTTCTCCCTCTAGTTTCTCTCTCATCCGTCGACGAGCCATTCCCCTTTCAAAAAAAAACCCCGTGATTTTCACGGGTCACAAAACTAGTTCTCCACTTAAATGCCAAGGAATCCAATGTTGATGCATTGATGGACGATTAATCACTCGGTTTAAGACCTTCAACCCTAGCATCTTAAGCATCTAAGGATCCTAAGTTCTTCACCATATTTTGGACTTTAATAGATTGAGCTTGACTTTGCATTTGACTCCACTTGCATTTCCATACTTCAATCCACTAATTTTTCATGCAAAAACCCATGCAATATCTACATGTTAGTCCAATACTTGCTCTTGACTTAACCTTAGTACAACAAATAAATGTACTTAACCTTGTACTCTAGCTTGCATTCTTAGTAGATTTTAGCTCATAAAAGCCCAATTACCTACAAAACATGTCAAAACAAGCAAAGACACTAGAATACACATATTAGCTCGTAAAACACTATAATAAGTGCTAAATTACCTGAAAACTAGAGCTAATATAAAGATTAAAGTATATAAATTAAGCACTTATCACAAATCTAAATATGTTTTGACCCAAATACCCTTGTCTTAGAAAGCTACCTTATAAAAATCAAACATGAAGCTTCTTCCACAGTTCTTCCTTCCTTGGTTGGGGTTTGTAAAGAGGGGGAAATTCTCACATTGTTCTACAACGCTTCATCTATCCCACTATCTCTCTAGTCTCTACCCAGTTTTCTTCTTTCCCTTTGAAAAAAAACCCATAAATATTTCATTTTTATCCTCATTTTAGATTCAAATCTTATCTTTTTTAATTGGGTCAAGGTTATAAACAATTTTTCAAGTTTAATTTTGGTACTAGAACCCCAAATTTATCCTCGAATCTATTTTTTTTTGTTGTTTACAAATTGATCATACATTTCCCTAAATCTCTAACCCCTTTTGATCTTATAACAATCTTACAAAAAAATTGTTTTTTTCCCCTAATCTTGTAAAATTGTCTAGGGTTTGTAAAATTACTGAAAAAGAGAAGATTTTTCTTGGTTTTTTTGTTGATTATTTACCTGGTTTTTTTTACTGAATTTTCAAGTAGTTTTTTTTGTATAAAATAGCAGTGAAAAAATATGGAGAAGAAAAGGGTAACAGTGCCATTAGTATGCCATGGGCATTCTCGTCCAGTGGTTGATCTTTTCTACAGTCCAGTTACTCCTGATGGGTTCTTCCTCATTAGTGCTAGCAAGGGTATTTTTGTCTTTTATTTTAATTAATTCGATTCGTTAATTGTATAGTAATGTGTGTGATCATGCCTATGTTATGTGATTAAGGATTGAGCTTGAGTTGTTGATGTATGCTTCTTGTTTTGTGTTGAAGGGCAATAGATTTTGGCTGCATTGATCAATTTAATAACTCGGGCATCCTCTTATGTAGTTCGGTTGAATATTCATGGTGAAATATGTGTTTTGTAGTGTGTAGTGATTACATTGTTATATTAGGTGTTTATTTATGAATTTGGGGACATGGAGTCTATTGTATGCACATAACGGTCTTATTTGGGTTTTTGTCTTTGATGGAAGAGGTGCCCGATTTATCTAGAGATTCGTGTTGGATTACCGTAGTTAGTATTACAGTGTAGTGAAATCCAGCTTACAAGCAATTAGGTGGAATTGTGGAATGTGAGGGATAGAGAAGAGTTGCGAGGAGGAGAGTTTTTTTGTGGGTTGTATCGAATGGTGTAATGGTATTTGCATGATATTAGGCAAGGTTATCGGATTTGCTGGTTACCCTACGAATTGCGAATTATTAAAGAGCGAATTCTATCTTGTCACTTACTGTAAATACGTGTGGCACACATTCTATAAGAGTGAATCACCAATCAGTAAGGGCGTATTCATAGCGAATCCGGGAACCATGATGTTACTTAATAATATTATGTAACATAATGATCATGAAATCAATTGCATGGAGATCTCAATAAATTGAATTGGGATTACATTCAACATATATAATCCAACAGTAATTATTGTGTGAGGCTATCTCACGCTGTAAGACTGGTTCATTTGTGTACAAATCACTTTTATTGATAGCAATAAATGAATTATCTTTTCTAGAAATGGACCGTCTCAGAGTGTGAAACCGTCTTATTCTAGAATTTGTGATAATCCAATTAGCATGAGATTGTGTAGGAGCTGTACCTGTACTATGGTTTTAATGCTTTTGGCGTGATAATCTTCTGACATTTTCACTTTGTGTGCATTATTTGTGTTACTTAGCTGTTGATATTAATGTAGATTCTAGCCCGATGCTAAGAAACGGGGAAACTGGAGATTGGATTGGAACATTTCAGGGCCATAAAGGTGCAGTGTGGAGTTGCTGCTTAGACACAAATGCTTTAATTGCAGCAACAGCATCTGCTGACTTCTCTGCGTATGTTACTATTCTTTTTGTATAAATTGCACTCTTTTCATTTCCGCTTATATTAAGTTTAACTTTGGGTCGCTAAATCGCTCTAAGACTGATTTATCAAGGTTTTCAAGATTACTGCAACCACGTTTGGAGGCCTTACCGTCTGCATTTAGTGTACAATAACTAAGATGAGTCCCATGGCACCCAATTGCTGGATTAAGTCACAAAATTAGTTATAACACAATGCTATATATTGGTTGCTGATTGTAATTTATAGATCTAATTTGGTATTTAAATATTTATGTTTAAGCAAACTGCATCTGATTTGCCTAGTTAAAGGTTCCTTGTAGAGATTTCCTGTAATCTATGCTTACATAAGGAACCTAGGGCTTGTAGTTGTGCCATAAATTACAAGACCCGTCTTGTCATAAATGTAAGCATAAAGGAGTAGTTATCTGTCTCTTGATTTTTCAACATGCTTCTACTTCCCTGTCACTGTCTTGAAGTTCTGCATGTTTAGGTATTGATAAGTCCTATATTTCACGCTTGTTCTTTTACTAAATGGTATTCTATTTATTAGTTATTGGCTTACACAATCCTATGTCTAGCCTTTGGACATTTTGTTAACTCCATCCCCCTTGCCAGTTGCCACCAAATAGTTCGTTGTAAGATAATTCAGTAAAAGTGATGTCAGCAGTATTGAAATTCGGACGGTATTGTTGAAATATTAGTCAAGTTGTTGGTTGATATACTTGGGAAACCTCAATTATCAAGATGATAGTTTTGATATCAATGGTCAGAAGTGCCGGATAATAATGATAATCTTTTTGTGCTTGTGAGGTAGTTTATCCACGTACATAGTTTCTAATGGTCATTGCTGCTCAGTTTGGTCTTTCCGTATAATGGAGTAATGAACGCATGCCGTCAAATTTGTCATGGAAACTAGATATGTACAAATTCTCTTTGCATAATACTTTTGAGTGGAATGAGGCTGACATGCTTTGGTAGTTGGTCTAAATCCTTTTTCCAAGTTGACTATTAACATTCATGTCTTCTTACATAATACTGATTGCGTTTTCTGAACGAACATGATGTAAATGGATTCTTTCCAACCAAGCTTTAAACAAACTTGACCCTCTATATTCCCTGACTAGATATGGTTATGAATATATGATTGATTGAGAACATATTAGCCGTGTGATGTTGACATCTCGTTGCAATTCTATTATTTCTTTGCGATCCATGTTTGGATTAAGGTGAAACACTGCGTCTATTTGATGTCATTAAAGTACTTACATGCCCGCGTCATCTGTAACCATATGTACATAGAGAAGTATAGTTATTTATGTAGTAAAGTAGTAATGTAGGATCTGTCCTGGCTAGAGAGAATTTAAGGGGAAATGGACCAGTCTGCTACTTTCAATTCATTGCCTCTGATATGTTTGAGGTCATCAAGGCTTCAACTTTGGTTAGTTTGGTGACTGTGTCACATTCTTGTCACTGATAGAACCTGGTCTGTGGCTCCTTACCTGTCTTGTGAGATAGAAAATGTCTGGTGTACAATGTTTTATGGAGAAAGGCAGAAGGCTGAATCAAACCTTTCTTATTAAAAGTTACAATAAGCTATGATAATCATTTTTAAGTAGGCACTGCAAGACCACCTTTTGCAAAAGTACATATATCTTATCGAACTTCCCATTCTCTCTATATTTTTATATGGTGAATACAAATGCTTAATGTGCTATGTTTTGATCAAAATACAGGAAAGTGTGGGATGCCATAACTGGAGATGTGAAACATTCCTTTGACCACAAGCACATTGTTCGATCATGTGCTTTTTCAGAGGTAAATCATCAATTTACTTCTTGTCAACAACGATAGTGAAAGCTATTTAGGGTATTCGAATCGTTTATTCAGCTTGGGTAGGGGTAGTGGACGGAGCCTGTTACTAATCTATGAAAAAAATCAGTGAATGGGAGAACAGAGAGGATATTGGTATACTTTATAAAGGCTATCCTTTATTACTGTAATATTTTCAGAGGTAACTAAAGTTAGGAGTACTATCCAACAAAAATAACGACATGCCAGCCATAGTAACTCGGATCTCATACTTGCGACGAGTTATTTAGTGTTTTTGGTATCTGTGTTGGGTCACATTTTGCCACTAAAGTTGCTGATCATAAGCATAACCTCTTGGTTATTACTATGAGGATTGGGGACTTTTTTGTCTTTGTACATTGTATAAAAAGTATTTGTTTCCTTTCCACACAACTTTCAGGTACTGATATCTAGTATGTTTTATCCCCGCTGAAATGTGTCTGTGTGGATATGCTCCTACTTTTAGTGCAGTTTTTGTTTTTGATTATAAGACGAGAAAAAAAATTAGGTAACCATCACAATGTCTATTTTTTTTAAATATTTGGCTGAGCATTTCAATTATGTAATTCTTCGTATTAAAACAGGACACTCACCTTCTTTTAACTGGTGGGATGGAAAAAGTTTTGCGCATTTATGATATGAATCGTCCAGATGCACCTCCCAGAGAAGTTGACAAGTCTCCAGGCTCTGTGAGAACTTTAGCATGGCTTCATAGCGACCAGACGATTTTGAGTTCTTGCACTGACATGGGTGGAGTTAGGTATGCTTCGCTTGGTTGTGCTTTATCATCTGTGTTTGTGATGTTGATTTTGGTAGTGCTCTTGATAGTAGACTGGCCAATTTTTTTTTTCTATTTGTAAGCAGTGGAACATTTGATTGTTTATTTTTTCTTTAGTGATCTTTATCCTGAAAGCCTTGAAAAGTGTAAACTTGGTATGTTATTAAGAGTTCAGAACATCGTAGCCTAATCTTGGGTCATGAAGAGGATAGAAAATATGTGTTACTAGACACGTGGTCATGAGTGCTTGTATACTCAGATGACAACTTGACGCATCATATGGACACTTCGAATCAGAGTTAAGGCAGATTTATATTTAGCAACGGAGTTTGGTCAATGGATACACATATGACTAAGATCATTCCCTCGATTCAAATTAGTATTTCAAAGCTATTTGAATATTTGATCAAATCTATGTTAAACAGTTCAATTGGTCTTCCAGAGTTTAGGAGACTAGATGTCACATGCCAGGGATTTTCCCACCCGTGTACTTTAGTAGCTTACACGGTTAAGGTTATGATTAATGATCTGTTTGGCCATTGTGATGGCCATCATTGTGAGTAATCGATCATATATCTGGAGATGGTGAATATCAAGTATTCTCAATGAGTAATCGGTTCAATTCTGTTTCTGGTTTGTTGGGTTGCCTTCTTACGATAGTTGATTTATATTGAAGTCTTCTTAGATTACTTGGTATTAGATGCTGTGATGATGGAGATTGGAAAGTATTGGGCTGTAGAAGGCATTGATTTTCCTTGTTGGATCAAGATGGCGCAAATTAATTCTGGCCAGATAAATTGTGAAATATAACAAAAAGATAGAAGGTAATGATATCCAGGATGAGTAAGAGGGGAACAGGTTTAGAAGAAGGGAATAGTACAATAATAATTTAAAATGGACCATTTAGTAACGTTGGTTTGGGCTCAGTGTTGTTCAGTCATACGCTGACGTGGCTGAGACCTTGAAGATTGTATCACATGGGCTCCTTTTCTTGACGCTATTTTCATTAGGGGTCATACAAGAAATAAAAAGCCTCGCTTATGTTTCAAAGATTTAAAGGGGTTGCATACATCCGGCCCTTCCGTATCTTGTGATAGACCGTAACGTTTGAGGCACTAAGGTGATTTTGTTGTTGGATCATGAGTTCTTGGACTTTTGTACCAGTTCATTTATTGTCTACGTGCAGTGTCATGTTTAAGAGTTAATCATTTACTTCCAACAAGCCAAAATTGCCTTTGTACTTCACAGCTTTATTTTTTTTACTGCTAAATTATTTTAACAATCACTTAAGGTAGAGAACTTCTTGTCCTTGGTAATTTGCAGATTATGGGACGTCAGAACTGGGCAGATAGTCCGAACCCTTGACACTGCGTCATCAGTCACTAGTGCTGAGGTGAGCCAAGATGGCCGCTATATCACAACCTGTGACGGTACTAGTGTGAAGTTTTGGGATGCCAACTAGTAAGTGTTTTGTTATACTTAGTATGTATCGTCTTACAATTTTTCTCTAATTGTATATGGATATTTCTCAATCCTGGATTTTGTAAACTGAAGACCATCTCATTCTGCAGCTTTGGATTGGTGAAGAGCTATGAAATGAAATGCACCATGGAATCCGCCTCATTAGAGCCAAAATATGGTAACAAATTTGTTGCTGGAGGAGAAGATATGTGGGTCCGAGTCTTTGATTTCCATACTGGTGAAGAGACAGGTGTGTCCATGTTTGAAGCTTGTTATCCTTATTAACTGCATATGTATCCATTTTTAATTGCTTTTTAAAGTAATATGGAGTACATTTATACATGGGAATTATGTGATATTGTTTCTGTAGAGAGTCCTCCCTCTGTCCCTTGATTGTCTTGTTATTTTCCTTTTTGGGTATCCCAATATTCTTACTTGTTCTCTTCTTTTATGGGCAAGTTATTTCCACACTCAACTTAATCCCCACCGCTTTTTCTCTCCTCAACACACTCAACCTCTTGTACTCTATACTCTCACCATAGCGTGCCTCCTCCTCCATTTGGTCCTCCCTCTCATCAGCCCCAACACTCCCTCTATGGGGACCAAACACCAACCTCCCATTATCTTCTCTCCATCTCAGACAATCCCTAGCCTAGGCCTATTTTGGGTTGGGCGGAGGGAAGGGCAGTGCTGGACTTGCAGCGTTATTGGGTTGTATGGAGGTCTGGACGCTGGAGGAAACAATATTCAAAGACAGAGGTGGTCAGATTTATGGATCATGTGAGCTTCTATTGGTGGTGTGGGTGGAGTGGTAGGGTGGTGGTGTTGCGAAGACTTTATGGGTGAGGGTGGGGAAGGTTGTCTCCTGCCTGGGGTGTGCAAGTGAAGGGATAGGGAAGAGAAATAGTAAGGGTTTGAGTGGTGGACTTAGTAGCAGTATCTTGTATAGGTATCTAAGTATAAACAAATAAAGATGCTAATTTTTTCATCGAGGGAATAGTAGTTTCACTTCTATTTTTCATATCGACCGAACACCTGATATTGGTAATCTGAATGAATAGTACCCGAAACCCAATTCAATCCAATCGAACAAAATCAAACTGAATTTAATATGCCCGAATGATGCCCGAACGTGAAGTCTTGAATACATCTGAAGTCTGGACCGATAATAATGAAACCGATTGACCTGAATCTAAAATATTTATTTACTCATAAATATACTCACTTCGGGATTTTTTTGCATTGATCCTTTATTTATTAATAGTATACTTTGAATATTTACGTTCAAATTGAAAAGTATAAGAAATAATAAGCCAACTTTTTTTTACCCCCGGCTCAAGAAAATTATGACTCGAAACATACTTGATTAGATAATCTGATATTGATCGGTCTCGATTTGTTCTAGACTCAAAATAGTACAAACCGATTAAAATGGCCAACTGAAATAAACCCGCTCGAAATCGAAGTGGCAATTGAACTGAATGACACGTTTGCCCGGTCTAGTTATTGGGTATAGCTAATTAGCTAGGGATGGCGGTGGGTTTAGTATGATCTAGACCAATCCAATTTCTTATTGGATAACTATTCCAAATCCAAACCCTATAATAAACAAAACTCGGCAACTCATATTCTATATGACCAAAATGAATTTCAAAAGTCTAACAAAGTCTAGGAATCATGAAATTTGAATCAATTGAGTTTGGGCATGTAATTGATTGGTAATTGGTTTAGGTTTTTCTAGTAACAAGCTTGTAAATATTAAATCGGGCACAGGTTTCAAAAAGTTGGTTTTGGTTGGACTTTACCCTCTGGATCATATCGGTTTTGGTCTAGTTTCTTACTCAATTGCCATCTCAAGGTATAGCTCAGATCGGCTATTAAGGTCTTGTTTCACATTAGTGATTGTAGGTTATTCCAAGGTGGGTCAATTCACGTTTGGGCCCGATTTGGGTTCTTTCCGGGTCAGTTTCTTCATGTCCACATGGTCTGGTTCTATGTTAATTATGAAATCTCTATTTTTCTTAATATTTGTACGAATTGTACTTGGCTGTTTATTGATTTAAAATAACAGAGGCGAGCCTCATGAGATGTTCATATGTAGTAGATCATGCTGTTTTCAGATGGGTTCTTAACTTCTAATACTCCGTATATAATTGTTAATGCAATGCAGCGTGCAACAAGGGTCACCATGGTCCAGTACACTGTGTGCGCTTCTCGCCAGGGGGTGAATCATATGCCTCTGGTTCTGAAGATGGAACCATTAGAATATGGCAGACTGGCCCTTTAACCCCCGAAGATAATGAGGGTATTGCTTCTAATACCGGTTCTAGTGACAAGGGTAAAATTGGCAGTGTGGAACAAGTTTCACAGAAGTTGGAAGGCTTCCACATTGTTGATGAGGGTAAGGCCAAGGAAGAAGCAACAAATGATCAAGATAAATAATATTGTCAGTACCCATTTTCTTTAACCCTTTGCTTCTCCGTTCTGATGCCGCTTTTGTAATCCTTCCAAATCACATATAGTATACTTGTGTTCTGTACGATGCCTACTCCCATTGTTCCAAATGAAGCGTTTTTATGGTCAATATCTTCACTAAGATAGTGAAGTGGCGTCGTTTTGTTGGATTATGATGTTGGTCGACTGTTAAGTGAGTGGTCGAGACTCGAGATGGTTCTCCATGCATTATGTATGGATTGACTAATGTTCTTTGGAGCATGAATTGGTAATGTTTCTGTTGGGTGAAGTTGCCAATTTTACTCGCATTCATCTTCGGTCACTGTCATTCTTTATTTTTCACTTCTTTCATTTCTCTTCTCACTCCTGTACCCGACTACCTCCATCCTCCGATCACCCTCATGCGACAGCCACTAGCCCCCACCCTAATATGACATGCAATGATATAAAACACACCTTCGCTGTTTTGTCATAAAACCGACTCATTGGATTATCAAATTACGTAGTTTTTCTTTTAAAAGTGAGTATATTGTGGTCTAAATGGAGTAGTTAAATAGAATAGTTTAAAACTGCAGGAAGAAAATAGGATGTTTTCCATCACTAATTCTTGTGTAAAGCGGGTGTACACCTGAAGCCTCTTTACATTTTATTTACATACCCTTATAAGTTTTTTTGAATTTGTTATTTAATATTTTTACCCATATTTTAAGTGAGAATGCAAGTCTTTAGTAAAAATGGTTTTACCGTTATTTAGTAATCCCTATAAACTTTAGTGTAAAACCGTTTTCACGACTTTGTTTACTTTTCCATGTACTTATTTTGTGATCTTGGAGTAGTTATGAATCTGTCCTTTCTTTTAATTATCGTCAATAATATTAATAATTGGTTACAGTTTCCCAATTAGTTGAATGGTCGTAAATCGTAATAACTCATGCTCCTGTTATGGAAAATACATGCTAGGACTTTCTGAAAATTTATGTGTTGAAATGTTGATGGACATGGCATGTATCTAGGATAAAAAAAAAACATGTTCCTTGCCTTGCATAATTCTCGATATGTTTATGTAAAATTGTCTTACACGATTGTTTTGCACGACTTTCACTACATCGTTATTTAAACTTTCTGAGATAGAAATATGCGTGAATTATAACCAATCTAGAATGGACACTCGTAATGAACAAACTGGTCTCAAACTGGAGATGCCTTCGGAACATCGACTGGAAACTTATGGATCTTATTCATCCATGGATTCTTCTCCTTACTTGGGTCAATAGTTCTTAAAGCCTTCCATACCGCACTGTTACATTTAAACCCAGACCCAAACGCAATCTGCCAAACCCGGTCTCCCTTCGACATTCTTCCCTTGGCCTCCGAGTAAGCTAACTCGTACCAAAGGGAGCTACTTGAAGTGTTTCCAAATCGATAGAGGGTCATTCTTGATGGTTCCATGTGCCAATGGCTGAGTTGTAGATTCTTTTCCATCTCATCAAGCACGGCTCTTCCCCCATCGTGAATACAAAAAAGCTCAAATGCTAACTTGAAATCGGGAATGTAAGACTTGATTTTCAGCTTGAAGAGTTTCTTAGCTAACAATGTGGCTAAGAAGAGCAATTGCTCGGAAATTGGAAGAACGAGAGGCCCTAATGTAGTGATGTTGGTCTTTAGAGCGTCACCAGCAACTGCCATCAACTCTTTTGCGAGAGAAACTCCGAGCATCCCACTCTGATCTTCTTGCTGAAAAGTGCAGGAGAAGCACCTGTCATCTGAGCCCTTGTGGGTCCGGATCGTATGGACCAATTGGTACTTGGATTGTCTTCTATCGGATTGTTTATTAGACAGGAGAATGGCGGCTGCTCCCAGTCTAAACAAGCAATTTGGTAGAAGCATTGAACGTTCCTTGCCAAGATACCAATTCAAAGTGATGCTCTCTGTACTTAAGACTAAAGCATACGAGTACGGGTGAACTTGTAGGAGTTGTTTAGCGAGATCAATAGCAACAACACCGGCACTGCATCCCATCCCTCCTATGTTGTAGCTCAGGATGCTCCCTCGAAGCTTATAATGGTTCACAATCATTGATGAGAGAGATGGTGTAGGGCTAAACGCGCTACAGTTAACAATCAAAATGCCAATCTCTTCCGGTTTCACTTCAGTTTTGGCCAAGAGGTCGTCAATAACGCCAAACATTGCATCTTTTACTTCTTTTATAGCGCAAGTCATAGACGGATTTGGAGGTGAATTGTGTAAGGCCTCCGGAAGATAAGTATCCTCCCCAAGGCCGGACCTCTCGATGATTTTCCTCTGAAATACGAGAATTTGGTTGGAAAATGCACCTGATTTCTGGGACTTCTTCATGAATTTAGATTTCGGACACTTGAGGGATTTATTAGGCTTGTAGCATGCAAAGTCGATAAGATAAACAGGTCGAGGGCGGGTCATAAAGTAGACAGTGGACAAGAACACGACTAAGGATGAGCATATAATGACCGAGATGAGGTTATATTGGAGATGCACCAATAGTAAATACATGTCTTCAGATGAAAATGTGGAGAGTTGAGTAGCCATTATAATGACCAGAGGAGAAAGGAACAAATACATGCCATGGATGATGAGGACATGGTAGCCAAGCTTAACATACTTTAACCTCACTTATTGCTTGAAATCAGGTAGCGTAGTTCTTGATGATGACGATGTTATTGATGGGTTCGTTGCTGATGTTGGAGGGATTCGGTTGCTTAATTTGGCATGTGAAAATGGAAAACATATGTTCTGTTCATTTGAGTTAAGACCGACAACTGGACTAGATAAGTTTTCATCCTGAGGAGGCTCCATTAGTATTATCCCATTTAATGGACATAGTAAGTGCAGGCTGCAATTTCTTAGCATAGACATAGAAGAAAACATTGTTGCGATTTCTAAGAAAAGAGGTTAAAATATGCTCAGAGTCCAGAGGATAATTAACCATATTTCTAAGCTTGGTACAAGTCACCCTCATTGTGCTGCTGTTTGCTGTACAACTTTATTAATAGGTGTCAAAAGATTCGGATCGATCATAACCAACAAGACTCGATAACGATCAGATTGTATTTTAACCCCTACTATTTGGTTTCTAAATAGTATAATTCATGGAAGTAACACGGCTATTTGTGATGTCAGTGCCTAAGTCAAGATTTACATTTCGAATATTTCACTGTTTAGTAAAAACGAGCGATCCTGCTACCTCTCCCCTAGATACCCACCATTGTATGTTGTCCTGATATTATTTAGAAAACAGAACTTTGAGTATTTACCACGGTGTTTATTTGTATGTCGGGCCATTTCGCAAGGCGAGTTTAATTTTGTCATCGGCTTCACCAAGTATCAAAATACGGTAACAATTTGGAGACATCCCATACAGTAAATCCTATGCACTTTCCCCAGTCACACTCACAGTGACACAGAGTAAATCCTACCTATTATTGCCAAAGCAAGATGAACTTTTATTGAGAACTACAATAACTTCATATTCATAATAATATTTCTTTTCAATTCAATAAGTCTAAAAACATGCATGAAAATTACGTTCATATGGACACACATGCTCTTGTAAACTTGCAATAAACCACCACCCCTACTTAACTCCTCAATAATATATGTTGGAAACTTGGAACAAGATCGACTGTATAGCTTAGTTGGTAAAGTTATCTGGATTGAAATCCCGTCGACATAAAAAAAACAATAACATACATCAAAATTAGTACAAAAGAACTAGTAATGTATGAAGTAATAGAGTAACCTATAAATAAAATCGGAATTTTAATGATGTCGTTTACTTCGCATGGTTTAAATAAAATCTTGTGTAAGCAACACATAACCATAATACTCATCATACTATTGAATTAGTGCAACATTGAAGGGCTTGAATGTATAAGCTATACACTGACTCAACTATTGAATGACAGTAGTGCATAGGGGTTTAACCGAGCCGACTCAAGCTCGAGCACGGGTGGATGTGGAATGCACTCGGAAATTTAAGCTCGAGTTTGATATCGGCTCAGAATTCTCCAAGCTTGAAAAGTTAAAGCTCGAAATCAACTAACCTCTCAAAACTTATTGTGAATTCGAGCCAGGTAGGACCACATGATTAGACGATGAACCACATTCTTTAGATGTCTACCCATGAGCACATAGATCAGCTCGTAATGGGTTGTTCTAACTTAACCAGAGGTCTCGGATTCGAGCCCTAAGAATGAAGCAGTGGTAAAACTCATGAGGGGAGAACTTTACCACACTTGTGGTCCTACCCGGCTCGAATCCGGACTAAACCGGATGGTATACACACAATAAAAAAATCTCCTTTAGATGTCTTTAACCTGAAAGCAGACCAAATACAAATGAGCCTGGTAACTGAATACATGAATGGTCTCAGTTCATGTGATCATGTGAGTCTAGAATCTAGGCCCTTACACAGAGGCACAGAGCAATGCTTTACAAAACTAATTTGCTGCTTCAGTCTTTCTATATACTTAATTTGGCATCTATACTGGTTTTGTATGTGGTCCTATCTTCAAGAAAGCGATTTAAGACCGACGAGTAAGAATGTCTGAGGCTCCTGCTCGAGCAATTGCATCGGTCTTTTTCACTCTAAGCTAAAATCTTCAAGCCATATCAGCACCTCATTCCTCTTCACATAGCCAGTCAAAAAAAGGTAGGGAAGTTATTGTAAGAACGAAAATGTTGGGCTTTTGTGAGACCATGGTTACTGAATTCGCTCGGTGCCCTACGAATCGCGAATTGTTAAAAAGCGAATTCTAACATGTTGCTTACTGAAAATACATACAACACACATTCTATAAGAGCGAATCGCAAATTGGTAAGGACGTATTCATAGCGAATTTGGTAACCATGTGTGAGACGGTCTCACTGTCTTGTCTCATTTTAATTTTTTGTGAAGAACAAGAATTTATAGGAATAAGTTGCAAAAGAAAGGGTGTTACCATAATAAAGTCCCATGTTCTGCCAGGATCATTGTAGCGAGCAAGTAAACATCCTTTTCTCAGTCTGAGACCATCCCGAGTTAGGCTTTCTCGAAGTTGTCTCTCTTTTTCTCTCACAGCTTCCTCGGTTGGCTTTCCACTAAACTTGAGAGCAGCTCCAATACGCCCTTCTACCTCCCTTAAGCTAATGGCCTCTTGACTCGGATTGGGCAAACTGATGCAAACACATCCATTCACATAAGCCATTAAAATTCTATCATGGAAATTAGTGTCTTGAAAGACGGTCTCATGCTACAACGTGAAACCCACACATAATTATAAATCACACCCATTAACGCTGTAACTCAAAGGAAATATAGGACCATGATGATATTATCACGAGACTGTCTCATATCATAATTCGTGTGACACTTGACAAATACGTAATCAATTTATCACAGACAAGATTCCTGTTGAAACCCAGGGTCTACCTTCCAAGATCCTTGTCCTGTGGAATCACTATCTGAATGGCCACTTTGGAATCTTCAGGGTCAGCGGTCTCAGTAAAGACAGGAGTAGTCATAGGAATCTTCTCTTCCTTTGAGTTCTTTCCAAAAATATACCTGCGCCATGAAAATTTCGTAAACATGTCCATGAGAAACATAAATAGATGCTTGGACCTGGACTTGGTATAATTCTTACCCAGCAATGGAGTTAAAGCCAGCTGATCCAGAGAGCTTGTCACCTTGAGTTTCTACAACTATGAATGGTTCATACTTCCTTACCTGCACTTTTGCATGAAATTACAAGTCGGATCATTTTTACATTAGAGATGTGGAACATCGAGGGTTAATTATATAGTGAAGAATTGTATCCACCCTTCTTCCTCCTCTAATTTTGGAGTACCAGTTTACCACTCACAACATTACCTCGGTGTCTCAAAAGCTCCTATGTATGGCGAGCTAAGGAGGTCTTATACACGAAACATTACCCTTATGTCACCCCACATATAGGCTGTTTCCAAATGCCTTAAATGAAAATTATATTGAGATTTGCATCTACCAACGTAACTTAGTGAGTCATCTTGATTTAATTCCGTAATGTTCCAAAGCCAAGAAATAGCAATTAAGTATTTGGCTCCATTGGAAATGAAGTAATGGACACAAACTTAGTGAGCGCATCACCAGTGGCGGAGCCAGGATTTGAGCTTAGGGGGGGCGAAAAATTTTAGGAGGGGCGAACGGGTAAAAATATAAGGCACACTCGAAAAAAATCGAAAAATTTAACTACAAACTTCGAAAAATTCAACCGCCGGGGGGGGGGGGACCGCCCCTGCTAGCCCCCCTAGCTCCACCACTGCGCATCACAGTCTCTGAGTTTCTTTTGGCTAGCTGACCAGTTTACGACTTTACGTGGTGGTTTTAATCTACTACTCCCTCTGTTCAATTAAGTAGACATTTTCTTTTGGGTCTGAGTTACAGGTGCAGCAAAGAATATGGCCAACATTATCTAATGAAACAGAGGGAGTATTTAAACTGTCAGCTATGTTTTCCCGTGATTTTGGATTTCGTATATGAATTAGTGGAAGTAATCTTAGCACCAACTAAAGGGGGCAATGTGAATCTAACACGGCCACATAAGCTAACCTCATAATCTGCAGCTCTTCTCAGTATCTGGTATTTTGGTGTTTCCAAGTCTGGAGTCTTGTATATCCTGAGCTGCATTGAAGAATGCCTACGATACTCAGAATTGATTATAAGTGTCTAACACGGGTGTGTGTTCAAGTTTCCGATTTGACTATTTAACAAAAAATTTCACTTCTTTGTTAAAAATGAAAAGTTCATGTCTCATTCCCTTGTGGCCTAGCCTTGGAGTGCAAATGTCAGGAACGGGTACACGAGGTAGATAGAATAAAGAGTTGAAATAACATTGTTGGTAGTAGAGATAATGTGACAGTTTATGTTTTACTCCATCCATGGCTCCATCCCATTATACTCTTCCCATTTCACTTTAATTGTCAGCCGATGACAACTTTAACCGATATTCTCTTACACTAATGTGGTAGGTACCAACTTATCAAATATGATAATATGAAAATGGTATAGATTTATTGGAGAAATTATTCAAACTGTAAAAGTACATCAGTTGATCATCGAAGTGAAATTAGGGCAATATAAATGAAATGTAAGTAGTACTCAGCACAAATGAAGGTTATACCTGCTTAAACACTTCCCATAAACCTTCTAGAGAAAAGTAGTCATTGGCCTTGATTGAATCCCAATAATCCTACATAAATGCATAAACTCCTGGTATGTTAGAATCACTCAGCAGTTAGCAACACCGCATAGGATTTTCGAGTTTTTCCAAAATATGGCTAGTTTATATTTATCATGGCAATGGAGCTCACCACGTGGCTGCAAAACTTTCCTGTTTCAGGGTTGATTCCCATCACGGAGGTTCCAGTGAAAACAAGTTCGGGTTTCCATGGCAAAGGCATAAATTTCATAACCATAGTCCATCTTGTAGTAATCTCGTATGGCCCTGTCTATAAAAACTCGATTCACTCAAATGTGCAAAATGGAAAACAACACCAACCATACTGCCATACATATCTATACAGGTCTTCATCTCTAACTATAAGCACCCTAGCCCCTAAACATACCTATGAATAACAATGAGCAACATTTGGTGTATATATCATGATTTGGAGTTGTTTATAAAGGCAATACAGTAAATCAGAAGATCCGATTACTACTTCCTCCACAATTTATCGTTCTCATTTGATTTTGATGGTCAACCGATATACAGTTTGCCATTAACTACTCCAGGGTCCAAATTTATGCAGACACACTGTAAAATTTGTTAGGTTTGATTTATCAACAAACATAGTTTCATATCATCTTTTTTAGAAAGTTTTAAGCAATATTTATTATGATATATATATAATGGTTAATGTAGGAAGTGTTTGACTATATAAAATGAGAAAAATATAAATGGAATGGAGTATAAGCTAATAAGAAGAGAATCCGGGCAGGCAAGATACTTCACCCTAAATCTAACCACTACAACTTTGTATCATCGTGTGGCGTCACCCCTGATCACATCCTAACAAACATTAAGCACACATTACTAAAACTTTATAAACACATCCAGAGTGCCGCTATATGCTAATGTGCTTCTGAAACGCAAGGAAAGGGGAGCAGAGTCGGACATTAGACAACCCATTTTCCCGACAGTAACAAGAGACCGTTTCCAAATCACCCCATATGCCAATTTGTATATAAATAAGTGACAAGGTTCCATGAGCGATTTTGATATAACTATATCTGAATGCCAACAGGAAATTAAATCAATTGCTCCACGGAATGGATGGGAAGCGATAGGGATCTTGGACTAACATTTCCTCGCGGGGCACTAGGATAGGCCCCTGCTAGGATATAAAATAATTGATCGAGTCTCAATTCTCAACCATCAACTCAACCTCTTCGCTAAAATAGTTTTCTCACATGGTATCATATCCTGAAAGCCTCCTATTCTAACCAGGGAAATTCCGGCACAAGGTGTGGATAAGTATAAGCATGTACCTTATCCACTCTTCAGCTGAAAGCGAAATTATCATGCTAAACCATTAATTGAGTCTCAAGTAAACTTTTGGTTAATACGGGTCTCTAACACTCCTAAAAAGTAACAAAACTGAATTTAGAAACTATTAAATTAAAAGGTCAATTATTTTCCCTAGGCAACTCTAAAACCTACTAAAGCTACTCCTAAGTGCAAATCCCTACTCTGCCACCAATCACAAGTAACATACTACAAATACTAACACCACACAACTTTTCAAACAATAACAACTTCATAGGAAAATTATCATGAGACCGTCTCGAGAATTAGTTCAAAATATTACCTGTTTAGCCCAATGTAGCTGAAAATTAGGGCTAAAGACCAACTTCAAAAAAGAAATATTAAACAAATAACCAGCAATAGTATCGTGCTTAGTAATAGGATCCCTAAACATCACACGTTCATCATAAGCCGTCGCATCAATCCCTTGATCGTCAAACAAATGAGGCAAATCTTCATACAAAAATCCCACTAATTTTTGAACATCAATTTTTGATTTAGGTGCATTTTCTTCTACTTGTACACTTGATTTAACTACCCATCTATTAATTTTTGACAATTTTGGGATTTTGTTACACGGGTAAGTTGAGAAATTTGGCGGGAATGTAGTTCTAGTTAATTTTGGCGGGAAACTGGGTGGAATTGTTTGGGGAAATTGAGGTATAACAGCCATTTTTTGCAGGGTTTGAGGTTTGATGATTCAATGTTCATGATTTTGTTTGTTTTGGTTGGACTACAATTGGTAGTGATTCGGGATAATTTCAGCCACAAAATTGTTTGCTGTTTAGTTTGGCCCATCCACCCATCCTCATGGATGTGAATAATGTGAAATATTTGGTTTGTTTCTCTTTAACTGGGGTATATTGGTTTTCAAAATTAAAATGACTTAAATAACACACGTTTGGAGAGCCGGAGTCTTAGATTTATGTTGGTTGCCAAGTGTCACGGTCCGGTACTTTGAGTCGGATCGTGGCACGCACCCGTATCTAAACTCACGACAAGAATGCAAGCGAGAGCGTCAAGCACTAGTGAGGGATCGCCTACTAGTGCATTCGTAATCGGTTTCGGTTTGCGTGTGTCGGGATCCTAGTCTTGATCATCAACGATCGAGACTCGTTAGTAAGAATGAAGGCAACAATGCATAAGAATGCAAACAACTAGTAAATAAGAAAGCTTTTGAATGGGAAACATATTTATTGACTAGTACCTCTCATAGAGACAAATTTGATATTTTTGGTCTTGTAGCATGATACATTGATTGTGCAGAATAGCGATACGTTTTCTAAACGCCTAAAAACGTATCTTAAACTAAACGACCACTTCGAAGATTAGAATATAAAAAAACAGAAACGAAAATACATAAGTGAAGAATAAAATCTAAGGGTTC
Organism: Silene noctiflora; assembly: GCA_009801015.1. Classification (NCBI taxonomy): domain Eukaryota; kingdom Viridiplantae; phylum Streptophyta; class Magnoliopsida; order Caryophyllales; family Caryophyllaceae; genus Silene; species Silene noctiflora. The sequence continues at coordinate 1,668 of VHZZ01026651.1, read as the reverse complement.
AAAGTGAACGGAACACGTGCAAAATTTCAGGAATTATAAGGCTAAAATTGCGGCTAACATGCGACTCCTTATACTAAGCATTCTGCCTTTATACGATTTATTATATTTAATTCATTTTAAGTTAAAGATGGACCGTATTACACAAGAATTCAAAATTATGATGTTGGTCTACTAGGTTGTGTGGAAATTTGTGTATGGCTCACATCACAATTCACAAACATAAAACTGGTTATAAAAGTAACTTATGCAATCTTTTATTTTATGCGCGTTAGACAAGAATTAGTATTGATGCTCGGCCCAGCTTGGACTACCTCTATTTAGCATTAAAGTTTATTTTCAATTAAATAAAACTACTTTAAAGTTGCATAACTCATAAATTTATCATTAATATATTTTTCTATGTCATAAATTTATCATTAACATATTTTTCTATGACATATTTTAAATTACGATGAAAAAAAGTATGAGACAAATTCACTACGCCCGCTTTTAATATTATACTTAAATCAATTGGTTAGTTAATTGTTCATATATACTTTCTTTTGTTGTTAGTATTGTTACTTTTATTACATTTGTTATTACATACTACTGTTATTTTCACTACCGTCGCATTATTATTGATAATTTCACTACTCCCGTTATTACTTTTATTACTTTTACTACTCCCGCTCACCGCTAATATTATTACTTTGACTATTCAAATGAGTGAATACTATCATATTATTATCTCCAATGTTACTACAATTATTTTCACTACTAACAAAATTACTTTTACTATTTAGGCATGCAATTTTAACAGACTTATATATTTATATATATAGAAGTAGGATCATATGAGTTAGGTCGTTTTGGGTGAGTTACCCCTCTAAATGTGGACTATTGATTTAATCTAAGATGAATGACTTAGATTAAATCTCACTCAACCTATGAATACCTCCTTTTCTCTCAATCTCCCTCATTATTAGAAAAACTCACTCTCTCCTCCTTTACCCCTAAAAAACCTGTACAAAAAAAAAGGAATAGTACGAATTCTCACCAATTCAATCTTCATCAAATTTGTTCAAGTTGCAGGCTACAAACTTAATCTTCATCATACCCAGCTCGTTCAAATTCGTCATTAACTAAGGATATTTCCTCGTCACTTTTCGCTTCATCTTCGTATTTCTCTTCAATTTCACTAAAGTTAAGTACTAATTTTGTTTTTTCTTAGATCTGATTTGTGCGTTTTCAGTATCGTTCTTATCTAATATCCGTTTCATTTTCGTTGATTTGTTGTTTATCCGTTTGTACTTATGTCTTTGTTGTTAAATTACTTGTTTTCTCATTTGTTTTCCAATAATTTATAGGGTTTTGAGTTTGATATGAGAATTCTAAATGATTTTGTACATTTTCATGTTGTTTGTAAGGTGTTTGAGTAGCTTTTTTTTATTTAATTGTGTTTCTGTAGCTTTGATAATTTCTAGGGTTTTGAGGTTAGATATGTTACAGTTATTGTATTATTCAAACTCGGTTATTGTATTTTCTTATAGTTACTTTTTTTTTGTATTAGGACATAATCTGTTAATAACCGTTATTGTAACACCCCCATCTACTAAGAAGCCTTAACAAGACCTTTCCCAATAGACAGAGGAGCTACCATCTCGGTTTCCCGAGGCAAGTAATGATCAA
>VHZZ01026628.1:5510-18442 GCA_009801015.1 Silene noctiflora | reverse complement strand
AGGAATTAATTAATTCGTATCAATATACAATTAATTAACTATATAGATTAGGGCATCACTTTTGGGTGTGACCTTAAGGGATCAACTGATCACCAGTAGGCCGGTAGCCAGCCAGCCGGCTGGAGGTCCCCCTCACTTAGCCAGTGAAAAATTGCCAAGATACTTACAGGAACTTCCCAGCCAGCTGGGGATGCATGAAGAATGGGAGAAAGTGAAGAAAACTGGAAGGAAGTCAAAGAGGCCCCCCAGCCGGTCAGCCACCGGTAGCCGGCTGACCGACCATGCACACCTGATGACTTCTTCTTCCATCAAAAACAACAGAAGCTTCCCAGCCAGTTAGCCACCGGCAGCCGGTCAACCGGTTGTGCATACCTGATGAGAGTTTAATTGGACAAGAACTTATAGGAGACTCCCAGCCGGCACGGCCACCAGCGGCCGGTTCACCGGCTGGGGCCACTTGAAGACGAGTTTGAAGACCATTTGTATTTTTGACCCATTTTTGTAACAAACTATAAATACCCCCTCTCTTTAATTCATTAGACACACCACCCTATATTATTAAACCCTAACTTAAGCATTTTAACTTTCCTTAATCAAAACTCAACCTTTCCTTAATTAATCATTAATTAGTCTTCAAATTAGCTTAGTTCTAGTACTAGTTCATTAGTTTGCAATTGGATATTGGGTTGTAATCGAAGATATTGAAGAATCTCTTTGATAATTAATCCAAAGTTTGAAGCTTTACATTTTGTTTGGTATAATTCTCTTCTCTTTTTAGTTTATTAATCATTTGCTTGCACTTTACTTTCATTTATACTTGTTGTCTTAAATTATATCAGGTTTATTGTTTCACTTGTGTTGTTTGTTTCAATTGATTACACTCGTCTTACCATGAGTGAGTTGTTTCCTTCTAGGGTTTAGGGGGAACCTAAGTGGGGTTTAACTATGGTTATGAGTTGTTGATATTTGGTATATGGGTGAAAATGTTTAGCCTTTGTGAGCATGCATAGAAGGTGTTTGATGAATTGTGTGTATGAAAGTCCATGCCTTTCTTCAACTTATGTTTAGTGTCTTTATGAATTAAAGTTTATAGGGATGCTTGATAGTATGCTTACAATGAGTTTGGATTCTTTGTGATGACTTTGTGTCCTTCTTCAGGGGAAGCTAAGAGATTAGTCTTTCATTCCTAGACTAGATAACCACCCTTGACCATTTGACACCCTTACCTAGTTTACTTGTTTAGGGGAACCCAAAGACCCTACCTTTAATTACTTGTTTACATATAATCTCGCTTGCCTTGCTTTAATTTTATCTAGTTGTTAGTAAAACTATCATCTTCATATTTACTTGACTAAACTTAGACTCGAACAAACTAAGTGTAAACCCCCGCTATCCTTGTGGTTCGACACCCTTATTATACTAGTTAACTTGGGTATTTATAATTTTTTTTTTATCCGGGAATTGACAACAAATCTCGGCATCACCTATATTAGTGGTTTATCCTTTTGTTGCGGGGTCGAGGAGGGACGATCCTTCCTTCCACTTAGGTGAAAGGTGGAATCCCAAACCTATAGTGTCTTCTAACATCACGGGGATTCCACTCTCCATCCCACTTTATCACCTTTGACAAAGCAGTTTAGTAGATGTGAATGAAACGACACTAAAATTACACAACTAGGAGGTGACTTGTTTCAATAGTCCTAGGCTTAGTTCTTTGTAAAACTAGTGGTTACATTGGAATTCATGTGCTTAAATTGTTTCCTCGTTAATTGATTTCTCGCCTTGATGAGGAAGGTGACCATTTTGAAAAGAAATAACCAATTCGATTGATTTCGTGCTTAATGTTTGGATTGTTTCGAAATTTTGTAGCAAGACCTCACTTGACTTGCAATAGGGCACTCATCCTCATGAATGTCAAATTGTGAGTGGAAAGGGGTATGGGTGTAGCTAAACTCGATTGAGATTTTTAATAAAGCGTTTTTGCTATTTGTTTATTTTTATATTAAGGATCTTTAGTTTAGTTTAATGAGCTTACTCGAGGACGAGTAAGATTTAAGTGTGGGGAGATTTGATAAGTAGTCTTGTTGTCGGGACACTGCATGTCGGGTCCTCTACCGGCGCCGTGCATTTCTTACTTTCACTCCAAAAACTCTTCAAAAATTGGTTAAGTGTTGGGATGGTCTCCCAGACGGCTAAGAAACCCTCTCAGCATTTTCCTCTTTTTCTTTTCTCTTCTTGGCATCGAATCCTCTTCCCTTGCTCCCATTTCTTCATTTCCGTCTCAATTCCCACAAAATGAGATGCAATTTCATAGTACGATAAATCGGGATGCAAAATGCAAGTAGAGGTATGCAAAACCGTGTATAAAGGATCAAAATGAAAAGAAAATAAGAGAGAATTGCGGCCAAATAAACATGTATCAACAAGCATCGCTCATCTGAGTAACATAGGCACTCGACTGAGTGACCTACCCCTAGGGACCCTGCCCATGTAGCACTCGACCGAGTGGGCACACTCGACCAAGTAGGCGAGTGACTCAGATGATGGTCGTGACTGATGTGACCCCCACCAAACAAGTTACCCTTTTTTTTGGCACCCCGCTGTACTTATATACAATTTAAACCCAAACGAGGGCGGAAAGATAGTCGAGTTAGAAAATCTGACCTTGCTGATTTATTATTGAAACGATATCTCGTCAAAAGGGTGGTGAGAGACATACAGAACAACAGCATGGCAGGTTGTGCAAAATTTTGAGGATGTTTAGAATCGTGATCAATTGTGAGAAGTGTGCTCGTTGGACCACCATTTTCCTCAAGGCTCTCTCAAACGGCTTTTACCCAGTACCACACCTCATCCTTTAAACAACTTTTGACTGAAATACACCTAATTTTGAAAATTGAAACAGGAAATCGCATTACAAATACCAATACGTAAACGTACGCCTCAAACATATTTTCAACAAATTTTGCTTTAAGCATTCCAACACTATTTACAAGTATTTTCAAATTTCACGTCGGACACTAAATCGTTAAAAATATTTATCGTTTTAATAATAAACCCAATTTACCAACAAAAGGCCACTCTTACACCCTACGAACCCCTTGGAATTGGGAATTCACAAGAAGGACCGGGAGTAATGAGCAGTGCCCTAAGGAGAACACATCTTTTAGAAACCAACCACCCCGGGGAGGCATGTGAACTTCGAGGACGACGTTCTTTCTTAAAGTAGGTAGGTTGTAACATTCCATTATAAGTCACCGTAGTTGGTAAGTAATTGCATCATGACACTAGAGGGACGAACACGTTGGCCTCTAAATCTAAGGACCGTAAGGATATCTTTGAGGACGGGCGAACTTCGGGGACGAAACTCATTTTAAGAGGGGAAGATTGTAATACCCGCTTTTATTACGAGTAGGGACGCTCGATCGAGTGAACTCGAGACTCGACCGAGTGTGTTCACTCGACCGAGTAAGTGAGTGACTCGGTTGAGTCGAAGATAATAGGCACGAGAACCGTCTTGATCAAGTGAACTCGAGACTCGACCGAGTGTGTTCACCCGACCGAGTACGTGAGTGACTCGGTCGAGTCGGGGATAATAGGCACGAGAACCTCATGTATTTAAGACGGATTTGGATCGAGGGATCATTTCATTCTTCCTTTTTTTTTTCAGCCCCTTGTCTTCCTAAGAAACCCTTAGAGCCTCCCCAAACATCTATCAACCTAATCTCTCTCTATAATCTTCACCTTCATGAATGCCAATTGGAGATTTAGCAAGAAATGACTTCTACTAGCTAGGGATTCCCTCCCATATTGGTCCAAATCTGTATAAGTAAGTTCTCTAATTCCCACAAGAGGATTTCTATGAATCCTTGATAAATTAGCAAAGTCAATGATTGAAACTAGTTTAACTGATAATGGAACATACAATTACACGTGTAGGTGATGAACGATATCCAACTTACCGATTGTGTGGCTTGACTATACTTGGATTGCAAAAAGGTAGAGACTTTCTCTACTCAACTATGTATTCTTACGTGTTTATGTGTTTATTGTATCTTATAGTGGAATTTGAGTATTTTCTCGAGATTCATGAGTATTGTTTGTGGTTATTATTAACGAGACGATGATTATAGCATTTGAACTCGAGTTTAAGAACCGGTACGGGTAACCAGGTTCTCGGGGGCACCGTCGTACGCGAAGGGCCGCCCAGAGTCTCCTCTTATGGGCCTGCCACAAGAGGGATGTGCACATGTACGATCCGTGAAGTATTAATGGTCGAGCTCGTACGCCGTGTGATTTGTAGCACGCATGTTGTGTCTACTTGCTTTGTGAGTTGGTCTTGGTTTATTGGATGTGCCTGAGTTCGGTAGGTTGTACGGTGTGTGGTTATTGGAGGATTCACTATGTCTTATACTTCCTCTGTTCCATTTAATTCTTTATGTTTGCTTTTTACACATATACCAATGCACGTTTTCTTTCGTTCATATCTTTAGTTGCATGTTATTAAAAACTATAAAAGTTTGATATTAATAATCCACTCGATGAGTCGATTTAAATAAGATCCCACATGGCTATCTTTTATGTTATATAATAGAAGTTTTATTGAAGATTCTCCTTACTAATGAATAGTGCCGAAAAAGCAAACGTAAAGAAACAAACGGAACGGAGGAAGTATGATTCTATTTATACATATGTTGACTTGGTGTGCCTTTCTTTTGTCAAATCATCTTTAAAACTATCTACTTTGATCCATATGATATTTTCGATCATATGGTGAGTACTGGTGTGACAGGTAAACTATTGATGTGCCGTCAACCTGGGGACCGTGTACGGGATTGGTTGCGACATGACAACGTGTTGGTTACGAGTTAGATACGTGTACTATATTAGGATAGTCCCACTCTTAAATGTGTGTATAATTTGTAATGAATCAACCTTTGTATAATTGTAATTATTATGTAACCATTGGTTAAACTTGTATTGTTGGTTTTAGCTCACTTTACCTCGAAAAACCGAGATGGCAGCTCTCCCGTTAGCTCGGGTTAGCCTAGTGGAAGGCATCCGGGAAAACGGGAGTGTTACAATATTGGAATGCTCTTTATTTATCTATTATGTTAATCATAACATGTGGATTAGACTAAGTCGTCGAATTAACATTTAAGTTAAGATCGAACCCGAACCCGATAAGGTTTTCGAAAATCACATCGTATATATTAAAACCATGTATCTTATCGTATCCGTATATTAATATTGCATCGTATATTTTTGTGTGTAAACCGAACCATCCGAGTTCCAACCCGTTGGACCCGTTGAAGGCGTTGGACATAGAACTATATATAGGAGTAAAGTAGAAACCTGAGCCGGTGCATTTGTGTTGAGAATGAACTTGACAATGAAGTTGCTCGTAAAAGCGCGAAACGCCAAGCCACTTTCCCAACTCTCTTCTTTGTCCTCCCTCAGGCTTCACTCTCGTATTCCTCTATCCCTCTCTTTATTATTATTATTATTATTATTATTATTATTTATTATTATTATTATTATTATTATTATTATTATTATTATTATTATTATATGATTGTATGTAATATGTAGGTGTAACAGCTGATGGTGAAGAAGCTTGGACTTCAAATCTCATTCATCCAACTGCCATTGTACACCCAAATGCAACACTTGGTCATGTGGGTTTCTCTAATTTAACTTCATCTTATTTAATTTCATATCTTTTATTGAAATGGGATTCTTGTGTTTTATTTGTTAGGGTGTGTCAATTGGCCCATTTTGTACTGTTGGATCATCAGCAAAATTGGGAAATGCTTGTAAATTGTATCCTGGAACTCACATTTTTGGGAATACCCAATTGGGTGACTACTGCACGCTTATGACGTTAGTTTTTTTCGTCGTTATTTTGCCATTTTATAAATTTGTAATTTGATGGTTATTGATTGGGAGGTTCTTGATTTTTAATTTTATTTGGTGGTGGGTTACTCAGTGGTGCTGTTGTTGGTGATCAACTGCCAGGAAAGACTGTCATCGGGTCGAACAATGTGATCGGGCATCATGCTGTTGTGGGTGTCAAGTGCCAGGACTTGAAATATAAGGTGGCTTATTTTATTTCTTTTTCATTGATACAGAGATGCTATATTTTATTATTATTATTATTATAGTGTTACACAAGGTGTTACAAGCTGATTGTATGTTCTTTAATCGAACTTTTTATGTTGTACAAATTTATATCTCCATTTTCTATGTTTCTTCGACTCTTCAGTTTTGATCTCGTACTTGTGTTTGAAACGACATTCATGGATACATCATACAGATATGGAATCCTTACCCGAGACTCATCAATGTGACAGCTTCTCCTGGGAGAAAAAATAGCATGAGGAAAGTAGAACAAGGGATGGATTATGAAACATCTATTAATTTTTTTTTGGCAATTTTAAGCCTTATGTCTCAAAGACTCAAACATCTCTCTATTTCACTATAAAGCTCTAAATATTTCAGTTGTTTAATTATTTTCTAATTTGAAGACGTGTTCCCGTACCCGTATCCTTGTTTCATAAGAGGGTCCCTTTGTCTCCGGATTGTACTCTTTGAAGAGTTCGCCGTTAGGATATATTCCTGTGTTGGACACCCGTACCCAAGTTTGATACTTTGAGTAGCATAGTCCTATATCTGAGCACAATATGACTTTAAGCAGATGATTTCTAGAAGATGTTTAAAATTGTTGCTTGGAAATTTAAAAACATTATAGGGATTATAAACGGACTTTTGAAGTATGTGGTTGGGCATGAATTTTGTAACAGTGGTGCTATACTGCTATACGACCGAAACGAGCATTGGGGTAGCTGTATGGCAAAGCAATATTCAATGAAAGACCAGCGGGCTTCCCATGATACCATAATTATATTTGGCTTTTGCAATTGTGTATATTGACATAGTTGTTTGTAGTTTTCAAATTGAAGGATTGTGCTTTTATCCTAGTGCCTGAAATTCACATTAAAAACGTCAAGTTATATTCAAGTTTTATTATATGTAGATGTTTACTTCATATGTTGTGCTAAGTAAAAGAAGCTCTTGTATGTTATGCAAGGTACTATCGATTCCGTCCATTCTTCTAGTGAGATTAAAGTAAAAAAAGAAAAGGACTCGAGAAAGTCATTCTTGGACACTGGAAGTTGTTAAGGCATTTTTTGGTCATTGAATCTTGAACTGGTTATTGATTCCTAATGGATTCTAACTCCACCCCAAACCCTTGGGAGTCCCACACCCCCTCCCTAAGCAAGTATGGATTTAGAACCTCATACTCCTAATACTATCAAACTCCATCCCATTCAGTATTGTTGAACCAAACAACCCCTAATAGTAACAGCCAAATGGCAAGGGGAAAGAAAGAGAGCATTTCTATCTATGATGCTTTGTACAACTTTTAGATCATTAGTTTGCATGTAGTTATGTACCTGTCTGGTTCTCTATATGTCTCTATCAAGCCGATTGCTCTCTCTTGACTGTCACTACATATAGAACAGTGTAATGTAGTAAAAAAAAGCTAGAGAAGTGTGTGGATGGGACATGTCGACATCTTAATGAAATTGTTTGTTATTATCTTTGTTTCGCAAACGGACCTTGAAGAATTTTTTCAGTGTAGTGGAACTAATGGACTTGGTAAATGTTTTTGCCATCTTTGAAATACGTTGAAGATAGCACTAGTTAGAAGAGTTGCTTACTTGTCCTTTCTCTTGATTTCAGACTGGGGATGAATGTTTCCTTTATGTTGGGGACAACAATGACATAAGAGAATATAGCTCAATCCATAGATCGTCTAAACCAGATGATAAGACGGTGTGAAGTTTTGCTTTAGTTCAAATCGAAACACCTGATTCTATGTTGTTTAGGCTAATTTCCACGTTCTTCTTCTTGGCAACTTGCTTGTCTTCACCACTTCCACCCTTGTGCAGGTCATTGGTGACGAGAATCTTATCATGGGTTCATGCCATATTGCTCATGACTGTAAAATTGGAAGTAAAAATATTTTAGCAAATAGTACCTTGTTGGCTGGTCATGTAGTAGTGAAAGTGAGTGTGGTCTCTCAATTAAATCATTTCGGTTGTTGTTCATGTTCATTTCTTTCAATGCTTTCAACTAACATTCTCATTTTCGTTCATCAAAAAATTGGAAATAGGACTATGTTCACACGGCTGGTGCTGTGGTTGTTCATCAGTACTGCCACCTTGACTCATTTTGTTTCATTGGTGGTGGGTCGGTGGTATGTACTACTTCTATCATGTGCCTGAAGTTTGCTGATATTATATGATCTATAGTAACCTTAACAGGATGATTGAATAAATTGCTGTTACTTTCAACTGTTCAAGGTTTCTCAAGATGTACCAATGTTCATGATGGTTTCCGGTGAAAGAACTGAGATTCGAGGTTTGAACTTAGTAGGCCTTAGGCGTTGTGGGTTCTCAGTTACAGAGGTGAACTTCTTTTTTAAGCTATTTGGTGTTATTAAGAGCTCAGTATTCAAGCGATACAGACAGAGGTTTTGATATCTGATGTCTGGATGTATAAAGTTGAAATAACAATAGCAGCGAAAATTTACACTCCAATTCTTTAGAAGTTTTTTTCCTCATTTGAAAGTGAAGGTAGACTTTTCCTCGATTGTAACATTAGCTTGTCCTAGATGGTGTGTCATCTAGAAATTATTAGTCTGTGACTTTCTAGAAATTATTAGTTATTTCCAATAGAACCAAAAACTCATTATTCTTTGTTTGGCCATTAATTTTTGATGGAATTGTGAAGCAGCAGTCCTTCGATGCAATTCATTTTGGGTAATCTGAAAACACTCTCTGTTCGAACCCCCCCTTATTTTACCCTGCAAATTAGCAGGAGACATATTTTAGCTTCTATTCAATCTGTGGTGATATTTAATTTAGTTGTCATAAGTTTTATTAACATTTTTGGTACTTGTTTAGATATTTATTATCCAAATATTTGCAAGGACATAGATTAAGAGCTTGAGAGCGGCTTACCGCAAGATTTTCATGCCTCCTAATGCTGAATCTGGGAGTTTTGATGATCGCCTTATGGAAGTGGTATTATTTCTGAACCTTTTTTTGTTTTTTCTATAAATCAATTCAGTTTTAGTTTCCATTAACCTGTAACATTATCTCAGGAGCAGCATGAAGAATTGGGCCAAGTTGATGTCATAAGCTCTTTGGTCAAGTCTATTCGTGACTCCTTCAAAGAACAACGTCGTGGTATATGCAAGTTCAGGCACTTAGATCCCTCTTGAATATCTTAATTGTTTGCTTGGTAAGTGTTAGGTCAAGCTCTACTGTCTTTCGTTTACATTAATCGTGTTTCAAAAAGCGGAGTGTTTGATAGAAATGGGTGGTTTCTACTCCATGCTAGTATGTTACTAATTTCCACATAGATAAAATGAAATACATGGCCAGTAATTATCTACCATTCTAGTTTGATACTAGTTCCCAGTTTTCCTTTCTTTTCCAGTCGAGACCTTTCCATTAGGGCTTGTTTGGTACAATCTTAGGAGGGAAAGGAAGAGGATAGGTGCGAGAGGAAGGGCAATGGAGCAAGTATGTTTACCTTCCAAATACTTTCTATGTTGATATTTTTTTTTTTGCATGTACGAGTAAACTCTTTTCCCCCTCCTTTATTTTCGTCCAACCCAACTTACTATATAAATGAGGGATTTTTTTTCTCTGTGACTTTGGTATTCAGTTTTGACATGTTTTCTCACCCTATACAATAGACAAAGCTTTTATAAAAGAATATGAAAATAATTGTCTTTTAATATCAAACATGACAAATTTGATATCATATTTTTACATGTATTTGGAGAGGATGATGGTCAAAGTTGATAATCAAATTTAAAAAGGTCAATATAAATGGGATGAAGTTTGTAGGATCTTAGAAACACCCTCTTAAAGAAAACAAATACTGAGGATGAGATTAGTTGTTCCCTTGATGAGAATCTAAGTTACATCCGGTTTTCACGAAATACCTATTCACGTTCTCCATACTGAAGTGGTGCTTGTTGGAGTAAGAGTCACCAGTCCTACGGGACAATGATGGGCTTCAGAGTTATGTGCTGGATAACATTTCGATGGTCATATGTGAAACATGTTCATTCACTAGCATGTTTTCATAGTGCACAAACATACTAGATTACTAGGTTAGACTTTCATATCATGAGTTGCTGGTCATATCATGCACTTTCAGATGATGATGAATGATCATTATGCTAAAGATAAGACAATGTTCAAATTTGTGTGTAGGGGCTTTTGAATCGAATTAGTAGCATTTTATATTCTAAATTTGTGGCAGATGCCAACAAGCATTGGGTAATTATAGTCATGACATGGGTTCAAAACCCGTTAGCATCAAAATTGTCCTTGTGTTCTCTTTTAGTTGCACTTACGTAGTCCGGAATGCTTGAGGGCTATTGTGTCGGTTGGTCTGGCTGAGGTGTTATACATAGATGGTGCATCATATATCGGCATCCCGGCATGCTTTCGTATCCTGCACCCCATTTCCATGTATAGTCATCAATTAACCTGGCTACATGGGAGATTGGATGATGTCTGTACATTCATTAATGATTTGATATGTTAATTCATCTCATCTTGTTGTATCTTCTATTTTCGAGAAATCAAAGAGTGGTTAGATAATTAATGAGAGTTGACAGCAACGTCAGTTCACTCAAGCTTGACTGGAAGAACTTGGTTGATTATACTGACATATTACATTCTAAATTTCTAATACATGGCTTATGGCTATAGCGGAGTTAGTATGAGTGAGCTTCTCCAATGTATGCTTCATATTATCAAAATTATGAATTGGTATCGGAGATATGCTGACACTGGCTGTCCTCCTTGGAACTGTTCAGGTCTCAATCACAAGAGATGAGGGGCTAGCAACGAAAAATCTGCAAACTAAACTCAACCATTCATCGCCTTGTACCACCGAAGCCACCTCACCCCCATTTTCCCTCCCTATATCTCACAGCCCATAAAATCCGCAACTAAACTCACCCGTTCATCGCCTTGTACCACCGAAGCCACCTCACCCCCATTTTCCCTCCCTATATCTCACAGCCCATTCGCCACAGATGTGGCTGAGCTTTGGCCCATTTTCGGCGGCCCGATTTGCCCCTTGATTGACCCAATTGAAGATCCAACCCACTTGTTCGCTTTGAATGACCGTCTCCGTTTCCAACGCCTTCCCTAACTGGACTTCAACGGCGTCTTTTTCCTTCTACCCCCTTTCTGATTAACATTATTAATTGTTTTGATGTCCTTTTGTAGACTTTTCTGGTATTTATAAATTGTCTACATGAGCTAACCAAAAATTGTGTTCAATCTGTTTACAGTATCGCCAACGTGTTGAACCATTGTAGCTGACAGTCTGACACAGGATGTGTATACTTTGTACGGCCATTCACGTTTCATGCAGTTAAATGGGTGCCGTCTTTGGGACTGCCAGTTGGGATCATTTAACTGCTGTAGCCTGTAGCTTGTAGCTTGTAGCTTGTAGCTGACTGAAGAGTGACATACTAGGCTGCGCCTGGGATGGCTTAGGCATTGGTGATGTACTGGTGTTATATTCGGTTTGGAATAGTGGATATATCTATGATGTGTTTTGATCCACTATTTTCTTTACATACTTTTTTTTTTTTGGTATTCATGGTCTCAATGCACATTTTTCTCAATACAGTACATATTTTACCATTTCGTCCTCATTCCCAATCCTCTTTCAAGAATCCTCATCTCCTCGCCTCACCTATCTAACACCCGCGTTGGCATCGTCCACTCCCTCGTGCCACCCCCTCTTGACCATGCAGACATGCAACACTACCCCCATTTCTTGCGTTCAAATGGCGTAAAGCCTCAACACTACTCCATATTACTGGGCACATATTGATACAAAAAAATTTCGAACTAGCAGAAACGAGTATCTCTTGCTTTCAATTGAATGTCTAGATGCAGACATTCAGATTATTCATAAATGATTAATGTTACGAGGCATATATAATGTAAAGAGTAAATAACCTGGCTGATACCAAAATTATGGACACATAGTGAGTATAATCACAAAGAAGATTTTACAGGATCAAGGTATATTTAAGACTATTGTTATGAGTGAGACAAGATTATAGATAAAGGAAAACTTATATTATGAGAAGGGAATATATTTTACAAGGAAGGTTATGACAAATGTTTAAGAGAGATATAACACTTAGATTTAGCTTGGTTATGCCAATTAGCTGTAAGAGGACAAAACAGGTTTTCATCTATAGCAGATTCCTTTATTCCATTTAAAGCTGTCAGACTACATGTCATTTCTTTGAAATGAATTTCTTCAAAAGGTGAATCATTGTAGCCTGTCTTTATCTAGGCTTCAAATCTTCTATGAACTCGGACGCCATCTTTTTCCTGTACTTGATCAGTAAGAATATTGAATATGACAAATATAGTGTCGGCTTCTTGTTTTCGAATATTTGTCTGCCACCATGTTGCATCGTGGAACAACGCCAGCCACTTGTACATGAATTTGTAATATAGTTTTCTCCGGTTCATGACATTTTGTCAAATACTGCAACACTGGGCTTTTTTCCAATCAAGACTCCAATGGTTATATGATTCAGCAAGATACCATAACAACAGATAAGCTTCTTGACAGGCTAAATCGCACACCTATCAAAGATAAACCAACTGGCCTAAACTAATCCAGTAAAGGAAGTCGGGATCGTATCCACAAGGAGACAAGGATGCTCTAAAGGTCAGCTAAAGTTTGTCTGAGTAACTGATCTTGGGGGTTTGATGTTTTTGTTTAGCTAATCTAAAGGCAAGAAAATAAAAGCAAGCAAATAAGCAAACAGATTTAAAAACAATATAAGAGAGGCTGATAGG